>PVJO010015805.1:0-43931 GCA_004026905.1 Hystrix cristata | reverse complement strand
AGAAGAGAAGAGCAAAGAGGAATGAACAGGAATGAGTCATGTCAGATTGCATTAGGGCCCTTCTAAGGTTCACTGATCCATTAAGGCTGATGATGGACATAACCAGGCCAGCCCACAAACAGCCTCTGAAGTTTCTGTTGGCCATAGAATACCAGTGCCAGCTCTGGTATTCTTCACTGAAATCTCTGCATTTTTCCCATGGTTCATTCTTTTCTTTTTCTTTCTTTCTTTATTACACAGTCTCCCTGTTTCATTCAGGCTGGCTTCAAACTCACTATGTCGCCCCACCCAGCTGACCTCAAACTCATGGAGATCCTCTAACCTCAGCCTCCTGAGTGCTCAGGTTACAGGTGTGCACCACGTCTGGCTCCATGGCTTCTCTTAAGTATAGTTGCTAAAAGAAAGACTTGACATTATAGTAATAGGGGAAAGAAAAATTTTTAGCCTTTATATGTAGCTTTTCTCTCAATGGTTACCTTTTCACCATTCCTAATAGTTTATATTCAGAGATTTGCTCTGGGAATCCTATTATGTCTATATGGTCAAACCTTTTGTCCATCCTGTTATTTATTTTGGTCTAGACAGACTGTTCTGTATTTGACCTTGTTGACTCTCCTTTTGTTTTTAAGATAATTTTTTCTAACCATTTAGAATCATTTCTGTTTTACTTTTATTTTCTAAAGTACAGAAAATTAGAGATTTTGGCTTTGCGCTTGTGTGATTCTTCATTTCTGATATAATTCACCAGAAACAGAATGTAGGATAGTTTTTAAGACACTGGATTTAGGGACTGGCCATCTGAGTTAAAAGCCCCAGCGCTGGCACTACAAGCAAAGCGTGATTTCGGGGCAAGTCATTGACATATTTGAGCCTCTGTTTCCTTGTTTATAGAATCAGGACAACAGTGGCATTTAGGCTGTGAGCTACGGGAAGGCAGGCTGATAGTGTGAGGCACAAGTAACTATGACAACAATGCCAAATCAAATGCAGTGTTTGATCATCGCTACTACTGCTGTCATACTCATCAGCCGTGTAAATTATAGTGGAGAGCTCCAGAGCTGCCTCCTTTAGAACTCTGTGCCATCAGTGCTGCTGTCCACGTAGCGACGCTTCCAAGCCAGGTGTTGACCTTTCCCTGAAGTATCTGTGAGGCTTGTCACATAGGATTCAGTCAGAAGCTTCCAGAAATCACAGTAGGTTATAGCTGTTGTGTTTCCTTTATTTTATGTTCTGGTGTAGAAGATTAAACTGGGATGATAGCTTGGTCTTCCCAGAGTGTACAGTAGTGCCCATCAGCTGCTTTCTAGAGTGATAATGGATTTCCTGGTGTGTTTGATTCTTTGTCATTTAGACAAATGACTGCAGTTTCCAAGGACAGCTACCTTTTTGTGTGTGCGTGTGCTTGATGTGCTATTTAACAAAACTGGAAAGGACTACGGTTTGTGATCATTCAGAAATTAAGACTGCTGGTTGTGCAGTTCTGCATGCCAGCCATGTACCTTGATTTTCAGAGAATTAACAAGCTATGTGGATTTTGAATATGTAGTGGTAGATCATAAGCAGCAAAGCTGAAATTTTCAAACTAAATAACATAAGAAGGTTTTTTTGTTTCTTTGTGTGCTTGTTTTTGAGACAGGGTCTCAGTTTGTTGTTTAGGTTGGCCTTGAACTTACTGTGTAGCCCAGGCTGGCCTTGAACTTGCAGTGATCCTCCTGCCTCGGCCTTCTGCATGCTGGGATTGCAGTCATGTCCCATCACACCCAGCAAGGTTTCCTTAAAGCCTCTCTTCATATTACCAAACTTCCCTAGTGCACTAAAAGTTTGAGATAGTTTTTAAACTGGATTTTTAAAAAGATCATGCCTTGTCTAAGTTGGCCTTTCATCACAACTGGGACATGCTTTACTCAGATGTTCAGATCATTTTCTAAAAAGGGAAGAAAAAATTGAAATTGTCCATCTGTCACGTTTTATTATTTTTCCTTTTCTCGGCATTAACAGTTTTCTCTGGAACTGCATACTGTGTACACACATGCATGCGCACACACACACAATTTTGTTTGTATTTTTTGATGATTGCTGAAAGATCTTCAGTACATATTTTAGTCATAACGCAAGTAAGTTACATGTATACTTTTGTATATGGTCTCTCCATGTCCCCTTTCTCACTGTTCTGCCTCCTCTCAGTCCATTTTTATGTATCTCCTGCAATATTCCACAGTGGGTTAATGTCTACCGTTACATTTAGATAGACTAGGTAACAGTGCCCATTAGCCTGGAGGAGTGGTGGCGAACCTTTTAGAGCTTTCAAACAGTGCTGCACACTCGTGCCATTGGTTTGCTACCACTGGCTATATAGCACATGTCGTTGATACTACAAATTGCTGATGATGGCACTAAAATGACTACAAAAAAATGACCAAAAACATGGCCTTCTATCTCTTGGGTTGTATTGTTGCCTTGCGATGAATTTGATATATTTCTTAGGCTTTAGCGAGCAGCTCTAGCCCACCTGTTGTCATTAATTCCTTCCAGCAAATGTTTAACCTGCTGCTATTAGCAATTTTGTGTCAAGCAAGTAACCCTAAATCTTACCCTTACCTTCATGCTCATCAGTTCCTGTTTTTCATTCCAACCTTTTTCCATTCCCTGTCCCTTCATGATAATTATACCTCCTGACCCTCACCCCTAGTTTTCCCAGGAGTGCATCTGGGATATATTAGGGATGTCTGATGCTCTAGTGGGCTCAAATCGGGAATCCCAAGCCCACATCAGCACTTCTTTTCATGTGTGTATGTTGGTGGTGGTAGGGATTGAACCAGGGCCTTGTCCCTTATAAACAAGTGCTCTACCACTGAGCATTAAATCCTCAGCTCACATTAGCACTTTTTATTTCTACCTCTACGGATAACCTGAGATGTGGAGCATATTGAAAGGGCAGCCACATTGTTTATAGAGTTGTGCCAACATAGATAATAATTGGAGTTGGATTGCTTCATGCTATAATCTTCTTTTTTCTTTTTTAGTTTTTAGACAGGATCTTGGTATGTAGTTCAGGCCAGCCTTGAACTGACTATGTAGCCTAAGCTGGCCTCGAATTTGTGGTGATCCTCCTACCTCAGCCTCCTGGGTGGTGGGATTACAGGTGTGCGCGACCACATCCAGCAATGCTATAACCTTGACTTCAGTAGTTCTAGCTGTGTAGCTTTAACTTTTCCACACATCAGTTTCTTCTTCTTTAAAGTGGAGATAATAACAGTACCTATCTATAGAATCATCAGGATTAAGTGAGCTAATATGCAGAAAGCTCTTAGCATAGCTCTTAGTGCTTGGTAAACAGTGAATTATGGGACCTATTTCTGGATTTGAACCACTTTTGTGGTACCTGTAGACTGGGGAGAGGAGAGGCTTTGTAGAGAATGTAATTTGTGACTAGATCTTAGAAGATGAAGAGTCAGCATCCCTTCCATCAGTAAATCAAGAGAGGACTCCTAGCAGCACTGTGGCTAAGAGACGTAAGGCACCATGACATAGCTGGAAATTGCATGCGGCTGACTGTGACTGGGGGATGAGGTGAAAGTGGGGAGACAAGAGGATGCAAAGCAGGAAAGATGACCAAGGACAGCTTGAGCCTTTTAGAGCTCACAGAGAAGTTAAAACTTGATCCCCCCTTAGTTCCTATATCTGCATAGTCTGGTTCCTTTGTTAAGCAGTCACATAAATGTCTTTAACAGCCACAATAGTGAAAAAAGGAAAGAGAACAGTGATTTGGCCTCAAATGAACTGGCATCTCTTTAAAGCTAATATTCTTCCTTGAGAATACTACATTAATTAAACATGCGCCTTGCAAGATTCGTTATTGCTTGTGCTCCCCGTTGGTTGTCTCATTCATTAATCTACTGATTAGTAACCCTGAACTCTTGCATCCCCCCTTTTTTGCATTCCCTTTTTAATATACTGTGCTGTTCCCCCGGGACATAAACTCCAGGACCCGTCCCTGGCCTGCTCATGTTTGTTTTCTTTGCCCCTTGTGCCTGCCTCTGCTATAACATTTGTAGTATGTGTTAAGTAATCCTTAAGGTAACATTTTTATTATGTCATAAAAAGTGCATGGCAAATATATTATAACTCACGGACTTTGTTTAAAAATGAACGGATAATTTATTGAGTGTGTTACATGAGCCTTGCTCCCCTCCCCATCTCAGCAGAGACCTGCTGCTCATTTAGCCTCGGCTCCTATTGAGTGCTCCCACCCTGTGACACACTGGGAAAGCAGAGCCATGGTTGGCTAGAAATGACATCATAGTTTATGTACTCAATAAAAATTTAATTAAGTCATTACAGGAATTGCAGTCATCATTTAACCCTCTGATTTCTTCTGTTTAGTTTATTATTAAACATTCAGTAATACCAGTCACGAATCCTGGTGGCTTATAAAATATCTGCATGAATTTTAATAGCTTAAATAAATGGGAAAATATGAGTAACTGATATAAAAGGAACTTTTCCCATGTGGTGGTGCAGTATGTATGGGTTTTTATAAAAGCAAAGTGTTATGGAAAGGATAAGACTTTAATAAGCAAATGGCCCAACTCTATCTGGGAGTTTCTCTTCTGTTGGAGGCATCCATGTATTCATGGGAAGGGTGCTCATATAGAATGATCTGGCATCTGGGAAACAGGAAACCTGCACACAGTAAGGGAGTAAAACCCAACAAGGGCTCACTGGAGAGAATATCCAGCTCCTCTTGGCTGCTGGGCTGCCTGGAAGGGCCTGGTGGGGTGAGTCCAGTAGTGGAGGAAGCTGCTGTCATTTACTCTCACCTGTTGCCTGCGGATCATGTGTCTGCACTGACTGAGCTTCCACCCTCTTCCAGGAAGGGTCCTTTTCATGAGCTAATCCAGTGTGGGTGATGAGATCTGAAAACCATTCCTGGCTATGGTAGCTTGCCATCTTTCAGCCAGAGGTGAGGGGGCAGGCAGCTTATAGGTCACTAGAGTTAGAGGGCCAGGAGGCAGAGGAGCCTTGCTGCTAAGGAGCTCCACTCTTGCTTTGTTCTTCCTGGGCAACGACCGGCCAGGATGCAAGTATATCTCAAGAGGAGAACCTGATTGTAAATTAATGTGTTGGTGATCTTTGGAGATACCCTGCAGGTGGTGAAGTAGGAAAAGTATTTGCCCAGAAATTGGATTCTACTCCTGCCTCTGGCACTAGCTTGATGTGACTTGGGACAAGTCTCTTCCGCCTTTGTTGGACCTCAGTGCACTGTTCCTCGGGGGTGTTGAGCTAGGTGATCTCTAAGCCATTTCAGCTCCATAGCTTTTGGTGTGGTGCACCAAGTAAGCCAGCTGTGCTGAGGAGGTTCAGTGAACATTCTCCTTGGAGAGGCGCTCCTGCTGGAGTGTTTGACATCCCTACATCCCTAATGCTGTGCTTTTGTGGCTCTGGTCCTTCTCGCAGTTAGGAGAACAACTGGTGTGGGAATGAAAAGAGCCCAAAAATGGTTACCAAGAGGTCTGTCTTGAAGTCTCACATGACAGAAGGAATGAACTCCCTCTGGCTTATTTCTTGACTCTTTTCTTTCAGTCCAACCCACATGGAAGATGCTGTGGTGGAAGTTTGGTGGTATATGTTTCTAAAATTTCAGAAACATGAGAGATACACAGCAGTAAAAACCCCAAAACAGCTGGTCTCACTGGACATATGCTGTAAACGGTACCCTTGTAAGGATCCACTCAGAATACCTGCCTAGCCCCTGCCAAAGGCCAGGCTCTGGACCAGGTGTAGGAGAGTACTGAGATTCAAGTTGCAGTTCCTGTGACCCTCGATTAGCTCCCAAACTGGTGGGAGAGGTAGGTACATGAGCACCTCTAAACTGTGTTTTGTACCCAGGGGAAGAAGTGTACACAGAGCTCTGAGAACACAGAAGATAGCTGGCCAGTGTGGTCTGGGCGAAGGTGGATGGGAAAGGTCATGGTTTGCCCTCCCAGCTACCACCAGTCTCACATTTTCCAGCCTTCAGCTTCACAATTCTGTCTTCATTTTTGAAAATTATCCATGACTATAAAGTATTGGAACTGGTTTTAGTTTTATATAAACAAACCAGAAGGTATTACTCATAATTCCTTGCATTTGCAGAGCACTGTGTAGTTTAGCAGGCTTTCAGCATATGTTGTTAAGTTAATGAGTGAATGCATACTCAGTGGCTCTTGAAGGCAGCCCTTGTGCGCGGAGCATTTAAAAGGCAACAAAATAGACTCGGAAAGGTTATTTGACTTGGTTGGTAACATCCTGATGTACCTGGGAGAACTATGACTTGAACCCGGGTTTTCTGATTCTAACTCTAAAAACTTTTATTTTTTCTACTCTTCTTCAGGCACCCGCTGTGAACCCCAAGATAAAATGACTTAGTATCTTTTTTTTTTTTTTTTGAGATAAAGTCTTGCTGTGTAGTTCAGGCTGGCCTCAAACTCGCAGCATTCCTCCTGCCTCATCCTCCCAAGTGCTGGGATTACAGACATGTACTACCATGCCAAGCTCTCATTTAGTCTTTAATTTAACATGTATCTTCTGGGATGCAGGAACCTGTGGAAGTAAGGAGCATGGACTTTGGAATCAGACTGACCTGGATGCCAATCTCAACCTTATCACTAATTTGCTGTGTGATCTCGGCTAAATCATTTCACCTCCCTGCATCTCTCAGTCAGTCATCTCAGGTGACTGTAACATGTCTCCCTTTCTGAGTTCTGGTGCGAGTTAGAGAAGATGATATCCATAAAGCACCTGGCCCATTGCAGGAGCTCAATAAATGTAAATGCTGGTGGGTGTGGTTGTAGAGAGGATTGTTCGACATGAATCTTATTCACCATAGAAAGTTCCAAATAACGTTTGGCAATTCTAAAACCTGTCAGGTTAAACAGTCAGTGCGTCCTTACTCTGTGTTATATACACCCTGGACTTTCTGCTGGGATCCCAGAGAAGACTAAAACATGGACCCTGACCTCAAGCATATGGTACTATGCCTGGAGGTCAGAATTTCACCCTGTTGAAGATATTTAGTGAACCACACTTCCGGCTCTGAAGTGTCCCTGACCATTCCCTAAAAGGTGTCTAGCAGGGCTTCCACAATCTCACAGGAACTGAGTTTCTAAAGCAGCCTCAGCCTGCCATCTGATGATTCTGAGCTGCCTCTCTCATTCTCCCTGCTCTCCACAGCTTCAAAGCGCCCCCCCCCAGCAGCTCCCAGTGCTGCCCTTCTCCCTGTCTTCCCCCTTCTGACAGCTTCCTTCTTTTTGTCTTTCACTGTGACAAGCTCTTTGGAGCGGCCCTTGAGACATTTTCCAGTCTGATGTCCACATATCTTCCCAGGGGTCCTCCTTGGTCACCCCAGCACTCCCCAAACATCCTTGTCCAGCCACGCACCTCTGCATATACCTCGTTCCCTCTGTCCCAGGTGCTCTCTCCTCAGGCTTCTCCTCTCCTGTCAGACTCCCTCCCCCAGCTGTACTTACAGATGACTTCCTAGAGCACCTTTCACCCACACTCAAATTCACTTGTCTCTTAGCACATTTGGAGTAGGATCTGAGGCAGTAGGTTACAGTAAATTTTTTGGGGGGTGGTGCTGGGGATCGAACTCAGGGCCTTATGCTTGCAAGGCCAGTGCTCTACCACTTGAGCTAAATCCCCAAGCCCAGTTACAGTAATTTTTAAGTGTTTGTTTGTTTGTGGTACTGGAAATTGGACCCAGAATCTTCTCACTGAGCTACACCCCCAGCCCATTTTATTTTTCTTTATTTTGAGACAGGGTCTTGCTAAGTCACTGTGTTATCCAGGTTGGGCTTGAACTTGGGATCTTTCTGCCTCAGCCTCTCAGAGTGCTGGACTTACAGGTATCTACCACTATGCCCAGCTTGCCACAATTTGTTTGAGTGCCTGTTTTCCCACACTAGACTATGGACTCCTTCAGCCAAGACACTGTCTCTTATGTTTTGTGTTTGTAGCGTCCGGCACAAAACCAGACATGTAGTTGGAGTTCGGTTCATTAAACTGACTGCTTTGTGTAGTCTGGGATGAAAACCTAAAAGGAGTTGGCAAATCAGTGAGAATCTTGACAGACGGAGGAATTGGGAATGGATTGACAGTTCAACTTATAAGAATTTCTTTCCCTTTGTTCTTTTTTTATTTTCCCTTTGTGCTTTTAACAGTCTGTGGCAGCTCAGAGCCCTTCGAAGAGCATACTTTTTGGTTTTTTTTCCTGTCTTTGTGGGGGGTTGTGGGTGCTGGGGATCGAATTCAGGGCCTTGTGCTGCTAGGCAAACACTCTGCCACTGAGCTAAATCCCCAACCCCCTTTCCTTTCTTCAATACTTTTATTTTTGCAGGTTAATCCCTATATCCTGAAGAAGAACATGGTCCTCATGACAAATAACTTCTATGCAGCAGTCTTGGGATATGATGAGGTAAGGTCATTCACCAAGCCTTGGGGAGAATAGTGGCCTCCTCCAACAACAGCTTTGATGCCAGCATCTGAAGGCAACTTCTGGGACCATCTTTACTGTACAGTTTGTACACTAGAGTTCCGTGTTTACTTCTGTATTGTTACTGACTAGTTTGCTAGGAAAGAGAGTGCTACATTATATGGTCAGATCACTTGGCAAGTCAGCATTTTTAGAGTGCTGGATGGAGGGACAAAGGCAAATCAGACACTGTGTCAGCCCCCGCTGCTCCCAGAGAGGACAACAGGCACAGTAAACACCGAAGTCTACCAGACAAATTATACACGTTTGTGGCTTTAATTATAAAAGTAATACACTCATTTTAAAAGGTCATAAAACTACACAAGTGGTTGGAATACAAAATAGAAGGCCCAGGGCTGGGGCATAGCTCACAGGTAGAATGCTTGCTTAGCTTGTGTGAGGCTCTGAGTTTGATTCCCTAGCACTGAAAGGAGACAGACAGACAGAAAGACAGATAGACAGAAGGAAGAAGAGAATAGGAATCCTTTTCCTGCTGTATTCCCTGCCCCAGAAGAAAACTTCATTCAGAGTTTATTGATTTTTTTTTTTTTTTTTTTGGTGCTGGGGTTTGAACTCGGGGCCTTGTGCTTGCAAGGCAAGTGCTCTAACCACTGAGCTAAATCCCCAGCCCCATTCAGAGTTTATTGGATGTCCTTCCAGATGTTACCTGTGTATAAGCATGCATCTGAGTTTTTCCTCCCATTGTGCAAATGGAGTTGTGCAGTAGGTAAACTATTCTTCAACTTGCTTTTTGTTCACTGAACAGTTTATCTTCACAGTTCTTCCACTTCAGAACATATAGATCCATCTCATCTTTTAAATTGTAAAATATATATAACAGCTGGACGTGGTGATGCATGCCCATAATCCCAGCACTCGGGAGGCTGAGACAGGAGGATCACCATGCGTTCAAGGCCAGCCTGGGTTACATAGTAAGTTCAAGGCCAGTCTGAATTACGTATCTCCTGTCTCAACTGCCCCCCCAATATATCATAAAATTTGTTTTTTGTTTTTGTTTTTGAGACAAGGTCTTGCTATGTAGGTCAGGCTGGCCTCAAACTCAAAACAATCCTCCTGCCTCAGCCTCCTGAGTGCTGGAATTACGGGCACCTGTCACCATGGCCAGCCCTAGTTTAACTTTTTTTTTGGGTGCTGGGGATCAGACTCACAGCCTTGTGATTGCCAGGCAAGTGCTCTACCACTGAGCTAAATCCCCAACCCTAGTATAACTCTTTTTTTGGCAGGGGGTGCTGGGGATTGAACTCAGGGGCTTGCGCTTGCTAGGCAAGCACTGTACCACTTGAGCTAAATCTCCAACCTATAGTTTAACTATTTTTAAGTGTACAGTTCAGTAGCATTAAATACATTCCTATTGTTGTACAACTATCCCTACCATCCATCTCCAGAACCTTTCCGTCTTCCCAAATTGAAACTCTACCCATTGAAATAGTATAGGAAGAACTCTTGAAGACATAGGGGTAGGAAAAAAATTTATGAACAGAACCCAGACTACACGGGAAATAATACAAGGAATCAGTGCTTGGGACCTCATCCTACTAAAAGGCTTTTTGCACAGCAAAAGAAATCATTAATAAAGCAGGACGAAAAGCCACAGACTGGGAAAAAATCTTTGCCAACGCTCCTCAGACAAGGGTCTAACTTCTAGAATATATAAAGTACTCAAAAAATCACCCCCCCCCAAATTTAAAGACCCAGTCCAAAAATGGGCATCAGAAATGAATAAACACTTTTCAGATGAAGAAATAAAAATGGCAAATAAACATATGAAGAAATGTTCAACATCACTGGTCATTCGAGAGATGCAAATCAAAACATCGCTAAGATTCCATCTTACTGCAGAAAGAATAGCTATTATCAAGAAATCAACCAACAACAAGTGCTGGCGGGGAAAAGTGCTTTATGGGGAAAAAGATATGCTTCTCCACTGTCGGTGGGAATGTAGACTAGTCCAACCACTATGGAAATCAGTATGGAGACTCCTCAAAAAACTAAATCTAGAGGTTCCATTTGATCCAGCTATTCCCCTGCTTGGTATCTTCCCAGAAAAATTGAAAACCTCATACCATAGAGATATATGCACAACCATGTTCATAGCAACACAATGTGTAATAGCTAAGCCTTGGAAACAACCCAAATGCCCAACAATTAAGGAATGGCTAAAGAAGATGTGGTTTTTCTACATAATGGAGTACTACTACACCATAAAAAAGGATAAACTAGAGTCATTTGTGGGTAAATGGATGTACCTTGAGAACATACTCTTAAGTGAAATAAATCCATCATGCATGAGTACACATCAAATTGTTTCTCTGATATGAGAAACCATAAGTGTACATTAAAGACAAAGAGGCATAATAGATACTAGGTAAAAGAAAGATAATATTCAAAAGAGAGGAGAACTAGAAGGGCAAAAGAAGGAAGGGAAAAGGGAAAGAAAGGGGAAAAACTGAAAAAATGTAAATAAACCTGCTGTAAATAAGGAAAGGGGGGAATGGAAGGGAGGGGTGGGGACGGGGGGAACCAAGATACATCATGTATAGGTACAAAATAACCATGATAAATGGGATCATTATGTATATAATGTACCAATGCATGTTCTTGCTAAAAAATAAAAATTAAAAAAAAAAAAAAAAGAAACTCCACCCATTAAACATTAACTCCCCATTCCCTCTTTTCCCCAGCCCCTAGCAGGCATCATTTTCCTCCATGTTCATCCAGGTTCATCCAGGTTCATCCATGTCATGGTATTTACATTCCATGACTATATTCCCAGCTCCTGGCAACCATCATTTTACTATTTGCCTGTATAAATGTGACTACTCTAGGAACCTCATGTTAAGTGGAATCTTAGAGTATTTGTTCTTTTGTGACCAGCTTATTTCACTTAGCATGATCTCATCAGGGTTCACCCATGTCGTGGTATTTACATTGGGAATATATTGCTGAATCCGATATTTACATTTACTGATTACATTCTGATTTCAGAAATCTTACAGTATATAAAAGAATGAGGCTTAGCATTGAAGAAATACAACTCTCTATTAGCATTTGTTTGTAGTTGCTATTGCAGGTGACTCTGGGCTCAGTTAACTCTTTCATGAGGATTAATAAAAATGCACTGAATCACGTCTGTTCTCCGACCTCCATTCCAGTCTGTCCTGGTGGAGCCATTTGACCTCAGCATTCCCCACTACCAGAGTCACTCTGAGTGCTTTTAAAATGGAATTCCTGAGCACCTCTGAAGCTTCCAGTTCAGTAGGAGTTCTCTCTGGTACTTCAGCAAGCACCTTAAAAGCAAGAAAGTTTGGGAAATATGCCTATTTGCATGGGACCTTTTCTAGAAATACCAGTGTCTTGGCCCTGTCCCCCGAAGGTTCTGATTTAATTGGTGTGGCTAGGCATCTGTAATTATAAGAGACCCCAGATAATTTAAAAGTATAATTCCAGAACAGTTTTTCTTAAATTTTAAAGAGACCAAGGTAAAATTCAGATATGGATTCAGTGAGTCTGGGATAGGGCCTGAGATTCTGCATTCTGCAGACCACTTTTGGAAACACAAGGTTCTAGAGGTTTCCAATACTAGCTACTTATACTTATTTTGACTTTAATTAAGTAAAATCAAGAATTCAATTTGTAAAAAAAAAAATTCAGTTTGTCATTTGTGGTGGTCACAATTCAGGCACTCACTCACTGTATATGGCTATAGGCCTTTGTTTTGGACTGCACAGACAAAACATCCCCTCAGCACAGGAAGTTCTCTCAGACTGCGCTGTGCCACAGCAGGCTTTCCTTACACTCTTGCTTAGTGTACCTTGCCACTTTTGGTACCTTCCTGTTTTTCTATTTCATGAAGCCCAAATTGCTCCATTGAATTCTCAGTCTTCTGTGAACTGTTCCCATTGTTACGTCTTACTTTTATCTCCTGTTGCCTTCCTTTCAAAGCCCTGAATTTGCAGCGTGCTGGGATTACAGGTGTGTGTCACCACACCCAGCTCTCTTTTCCATTCTTACAGCCCGCCTCTCCACACAGCTTTCCCTGACCTCTCTGTCTCTTGTGTTTTTACTCCACATTTCAGTACCCATCCATTCTTCTATCGATTTTAATAGGTATTTATTGTGTGATGCACTGAGAATATATTGGTAAATCTAAACTTACCTTTCAGTTGAGAGACAGTAAACAAGCAAATAAATGTCTGATTACAGAGTGCAGTGACAGAATGGCAGGGGAATGACTTTCTTTAGTGTGGGTCAGGGTCTCTGAAGAATGAGGGGGGCAGTGTATACTTGTGGTCTCACCCTGCAGTTTAGCATTTGTTCACTCAGATTTTGCTCTGTGCTGCTGTTTGATGTGCATTAACTTTGTCCCTTCCACCAGATTGCAAGCTTTTGAACACTGAGCCCACAGTGCTGTGATTCTTTGTTCTTAGCAGCATGCTAAGCACATAGTGGTGTCAAATGCGTCTTCATTGAGTGAAACTCTGCCATTCTAAAACCCATCCCCATAACCAGACCCTCTAGTGTCAGGACAGTCCCTTGACTTCTTCTCAGTTACTCTTAGACCTGGGAGTTGTTTCCAGAAAGATGCTTTCTTTGTGTTCTGAGGGAAAGCACGTAGGCACCCTATTACCTTTTGGGAGAATTGTTGCACAACCTAATATTTGGCGCTCAGGCAACCTTTTTCCTTTTCTCTGTTCTTAGTTTGAAATTAGCCTGATCTCTTGCTTGTTATTACTGAGTTAGTAGCAGTCTGGTGGAAAGAAGGCTGCAGCTGGGTTTGGTTATAGATTTGGTCATTTTCAGTGCACTCACATCGTGTGCCAGGAATTGCACTGTGCCTAGAGCTAGGCAGTCACCATCCTCTGACCTCAGCAGTGCAGCCTGGTTCTACTTCCATTACTGATTAGCTAGCTAACCTCTGAACCTCCATACTTATCTTTAAACAGAGTAACTGCTACCTGTGCTGTGTGGCATATGTAGTCATTAGGAGTCAGCAGCGTGGAGGAACCCTGACAGTCCTGAGCAGGCAGGTTGTTTGCACTGTTGAGTCGGAGTGTTCTGGGACTCCTGTTTACAGATTTGCCCCATCCCAGTCATCTCACCCACCACCAAGAAGGTCATGGTGACCAGGCTTTTCTTGTCCTGGGCTCTGCTCATTCTTTAGGTGCCTGTGACACCCATCCCCACTCCCAGTCCTTCCCATATCACACACGTGGGTTGCTGCCAGCAGCACTCCAGTCTGTGCCCAGGCCACTTCAAATACTGGCAGGCTGTTGTGTTAGCACATAGCTTAGAGAATGGTGATGTGCCTGAGCTTGTCCTTGGCCCTCATTGCCATCTGCTAGTAGAGGCAGGGTTTTCCTGACTCAGCCCTAGTGCCAGGACAGTCTTCAGCTGTGGAACCGTACGGGTATTTAGCAGAGGGCATCTGGAGCAAGTGGAGTGCTTTTCCACCACACTGGATATGGCCGTTCCTGGCAGCAGGCCTCATATACCACAGTGCCCAAGAGGAGACGTAGGCAGAATAAATGCTCTTGCGTCATTGTAGTGTTTAAGGAGCCTTTTGTAGCCATTGTCTCTTCATAACAACTCTGTGGCATAGGAATTATGGTGTTTAACTGATGAGAAACTGAAGTTCAGGAAGGGCTGATGGCTTTTCAAAGGCCATACACCATCAAGTGATAGAGCTGGCATTTGAACTCGGGCTGTCTGGCTTCCAGATACCACTGCTGTCTCGACTGTGTCCACAGCTGCCAGCCAAAGTATGCTCCTAGTCCTTGCAGCCAATATGTTACACTTTTAAAAGTGCCTTTATACTTTTTTTGGTGGTACTAGAGATTAAACCCAGGGCCTAGCCGATGCTAGGCAAGCACTCTACCACTCAGCTTCACCCACAGCTCACATTATCTTATTTTCATAATTCAAAGATGCTGTAGGCAAAACAAGTATTTTCATCTCTTTTTAGTAGCTGGCAAGTCCAAAATTCGGGTTTAGGCACCACCATTGCGTGTGACAGTGACAGCAAGGACTGTCACAGCAAGGACTAGGACTTGATCCAGCCTTCCAACTCCCCCAGTCAGCACCTAAGTTCCACACACTACCTTGGCTCTCAAACAGCAACTTCTTGAGGCCTTTCCTTTCAGTTGCCCTCAGTCCTCCTCTCCCAGAGGCCCGCAGTAGAAAATGACTGTAATTAGCCTCCATGGCGTTCAGGCTTCCTAGCAGAGTGTTCTGTGCCGGGAGAGGCAGTGTCAGGCGTGTCTGTATGCAAGCTCTGAACATTGCCCTCTGTGGCCCTCTGCGGCCCTCTGCGGCCCTCCACGATCCTGCTGAACACTCTGTTCCCTCCCTCAGGGAGAGGCTGGGCTAATCGTGACCAGCCCCAAGATGGGCAACAGTGAAAGAAGGGTACCTGGCTCTCTTTCCCGAAGAGCCAGCTGCCTTGCAGATGTGTGCCCGTGGAGCAGTTGAGAAGGAGCAGTGCACACCCAGCTCCCCTGCTGGAAGAGCGCACACTCACAGTACCGCCTGTGCTGTGGACAGCAGCAGAAGCACTGCCACTCCATTTCTCTTCTTGGCCTCCCAGACATTGCCTGGGCCAGGCGCAGTATGGTGGAGAAGAGGGAAACCATGCTTAGGAGGGTCGAGCAGACATTAGTCCCAGCTCTGCATCACCTCGGCCAGTGGCTTGGCCCCTCTGGGTCCCATGTTCTTCCTCTGTGTAAAGTGAAGGCGTTGGCCAGGCATGGTGGTACAAGCCTGCGGTGTTATAGAACCTGAGGCAGGAGAATGTCGCAAGTTCAAGGCCAGCCTGGGCTATAAAGTGTGACCTTGTCTCAATACCCTCCCCCACAAAAAACCCAAAGGGATTGGACCACATGTTCTTTAAAACCCCTTCCAGCTGTACCATGTGGCTGCCCCATTTCCCTCTCTCAGTGTCTTTGAGGTCCTTCTGAGCCAGTGTTTTTCAGCGTTGTTGGAGGGTTTTTTGTTTTGTTTTTAGCAGTGCTGTGGATCAAAGTTTGGCCATCACACTGAGCTACATCCTTAGCCCTTTTTTCTATTTATTTTTATTTTTATTTTTTAATTATTTGAGACAGGGGTCTAAGTCATTAAGTTGTCTGGGCTGGACTTGAACTTGTGATCCTCCAGCCTCAGCCTCATATGCTATTGGGATTACAGGAAGCTTCAGCCAGTTCTTTGCTCTTGTGGTCACATTTTCCCCACTGTTTGTGTCATGGGTCTACGCTATTTCCTGGAAGACCAATTGTTGCACTCTATGTTCTAGGGGATCCTTTCAGATGATCATGGGCTGGCTGCTGCTCTCTGGAGAACCTTCTTCAACCAGAAATGTGAAGACCCTCGACAGCTTGAATTGCTGGTAGAATATGTGAGGAAACAGGTGAGTCCCCCCGCTCCCCACACACACAAAGTTGTATGGAAATGGGTCCCTCCAAGCACTATGTGTGCTGGACTTCCAGGGTCAAAGGGAGGTGAGTTACCAGAGGCCAGTCTGAGGGAATTCTGGCCTGTTCACATTAGGAGCTGGCACCGGTGAAGAATGTGTTCCTTCTGTATGTTCAGCTGTGAACCAGACCAGGGAGCCAGCATGTGGGGATAGAGAGAAAAGGGCACCAGGTAGCCTCTGGCTTTCAGAAAGTTGCAGCCACTCTTCACTGTGCATTTCATTGCCTGCGATGTGCCCATGGAGCCCTGGAAGATACGGGCATGAGCATAGTCAGCCCTTCTGTACCCACGAAGAGCCTCAGGACTCATTTCCTGTTCCTGACTTCTAGAAGGACTGGGCCCCAGCAGCATTCCACAAACCCGGCCTCTTCCCACAGGCTGCTCTCCACAGTCGAGCGGAGCCCCTCCTGCTTCAGGTCCTCGCACCATCTGTGTCCCCAGGGCTCCCTAATACCACGGCTTCTAGGAGAAGCTCTCCTGCAGGGACTGCTTAACCACACAGCTTTCTCAAGCCCATGGGGAATTAACTCCTTGATCTCCCTGCACCCAAATCCTATATTGATGGGAAACTCATACTTTTAGATGGATGGGCTAAGTGGCAGTGAGAAGAAACATGCACCCTTTTCCAGGGTCTCCCAGTGAGTCAGCCTACTGTCCTGGCCTCGCACCCCAAGCTGGGTGATTCATGTAACATTAGAGGCCTCAGCTGCTGCAGACAGCTCATCAGCTTGGGCTGAGTCACACCTTTGCTTCCTGGGCCTGGCCTGTAGGACAGAAAGGCCCTCTCCACAGTTAGTCTCTTGTTCACCTGTATCTATGGCCTTCATACCTCCAAAAAGTAGAAAAAAGATAGCCAGACCCCAGATTTTGAGCAGCCAGGGCCAACAGGACTAGTTGATTGGTTGCTGGAAATTCGTCATATTGAGGCCCTTTAGATCTAAACAGTAGAAAGCCACAGAAGCCAGGACTTCTGTTTGACCATTCTTCAAATCTGTCAGAGCCAGGGAGAAGGTACTGCGGCCAGAGGGCCCCACCCACGGAGAATTCTGAGACTCACACTGTTGACAGGACTCGCCCTCAGACAGAGTAGCAACTGGCAAATCAAATGCTGTTTTCTCCGAGACCAACCCAACTTTTCCATCTGCCGTGGTGGGCTTGTGCCAGAGGCCACAACAAGACACAGCTGGGACCCCTCCAGGGGCCCAAAAGGAAAAGCCTGCCACAATTAATGTCTCTGTAAGACTCATATGACCCTGGTGAAGGCTAGGCAAACAGTGATGAGGCCTTTAGGAAAGCAGGGAGCCCTGATGGGGGCCCAGTTCTATCAGCAAACCTGCCATGCCCAGCCCTGTGCTGGGAGAGCAGAGACTGGCGAGGCCCCTTGTCCTGCACCCAAGGAGCCAGTCAGGTGCACAGCCAGCCCTGGAGTAAGGCGGACAGTGCCGGGCAAGGCTGGGGAAAGAGAGTTGTGCTCTGACGAACTGGGTCAGGGAAGACTGGGCAGCTGGGCCTTGAGCAGAAGATAGTCAGTTCTGTGCTCGGTGCTGCGTGGTAACCACTCCAAGGCTGTGTTGAGGTTTGCAACCCAGGAAATGGGCAGAGTGGTGGCATTAGGGTAAGTTGCTGGGAAGGGGGTTGGGGTCTAGGGAAAATAGTTTGGTCATGCTGCTTGCCCTGGAGGAGATGCAGGGCACAGGGGATTACTGACCTGAGGTCTGTGTGGGCAGCTGGGATTGACTTCAGGGGCCAGCTGTCTGAAGATGGAGCAACAAGAGTGATTAGTTCTTGGAAGAAGGGGCCCATCCAAGGTCTAAGATGAAACCCCTGGTCTTCCTTCCATCTCCCCTGGGGGAGCCTCATCTTTCTAGGTCCAGTGCCACCTCCTGCTGTAGTCCACTTCTCACTGGAAATATGGTCTGTCCACTTGAAAGCATTTCTCATCTGCTGTCCTCCACCATACTAGGAGGTGATTGGGGGAAACCGCCCAGAGACGCCTTCGTCTCCCCAGACCCCCTTCTCTTGCACCTGCTCCCGTGCCTGTGTTCACAAGTGCTGCTCTCCACAGGGAGGGCTGTGTACCTAGATCTCTCGGGCAGGTCTGAGAGCATCCAGAAGCCTAGCATTGCCCAGGGCAATGGCATCTGGAGCTCGCCATCTCCGTGCCAGATGGGCTGGAGGCAGAAGTGGTAGAAAGCCCAGAAGGGATGTGGTTGCTGTCTCCAGATGTCAGAGGAGTGCTTAGTAGGGGCGAGCAGGAGCCTATGGCAGGCACTTGGTCCCCCTGGTTCCAGTGGGGGCACCAAGGGTCAGCAGCGAAGATCCTGGGAGCATGGTGGGGGCATCTTTAGGGTGATAACCGCCTCAGCAGCAGAGTTGCCCTTCCCGTGGCTGTTCTAGAGCAGGGAGGATGGCCCCTGACCACCACCAGGGCCCCTAGAGGACAGTGAAGGCATCTGCGTTAGGAAAAACTCATTTGAATGGCCAGCACTGTATATGTGCCTTATTTAATCTTTCTGTGAGTGCCATGAGGCACACGTTTCTACCCTGTCAGATGAGGGAGCTAGATCTCAGAAAAGGGAAGTGGCCACATGGGATACTTAGGAAGGGGCAGAGTTGGGGTTCTTTCTCCCAGCAGCATTGGATGGGAGTGGACAGCTTGACTTCTGTAAGTCGCAAGCTGGCCTGCAGGAACTCTGTAGGAAGGATGTAGCGAGGGGAGAACAAAGGTCCCAGGGTGTGTGTGTGTCTCTCCTTTCAGAGGTGTGAGAGGGAATTCCCCAGTGACTGTTTCCCCAGATCTCCTTAATAAAATAATCTGGAGATCTGAGAGCTGGATGGTTAGAAGCTCCGCAGCTCCCTTTCCCTTCCTCTTGTTGGGGAAGCTGGTTTCTTTTGTCACCTGGCATGTGTTTTGCCCGGTTCTTTTCCTCTGTTCCCTGCAGATGCAGTACCTGGACTCCATAAATGGTGAGGACCTGCTTCTGACAGGGGAAGTGAGTTGGCGCCCCCTGGTGGAGAAGAATCCTCAGAGCATCTTGAAACCTCATGTTCCCACTTACAATGATGAGGGTCTTTGAGGGGCTGGACCCTCCAGACTGCTGGCGAGCTGGCTTTGAGGAACTGTGGCAAGAAAAGTGCTTGTTTGGCCCAGGACCCTTCAGAAAGTAGCCTGAACTGACCTTTGAACAGCATCTGTCAAATACCTGGCCCATTTGTGTTGATTTTCCTCTTAGTGTACCCAGGGGTCTGACCTAGTGAGGGTATAATGCTGGGAAAACCTCTGCCTCTTCTTAGGTGTTGTCTCCCTCAAGAGGAGCCCCCAAGGCTGGTCATGGTGGCACACGCCTGTATTCCCAGCTCTCTGGGAGGCTGAAGCAGGAGGATCGCAAGTTCAAGCCCAGCCTGGGTGACGTAGGGAGACCCTGTCTCAAAAAATAGGAAAAGGGTTGGGGATATAGCTCAGTGCAAAAGCCCTGGTTCAATCCCCAGTACTGCAAAAACAGTATCAACAAAAAAACAACAGAGGAGTCCCAAGTAGTAGCTCCCTAGCATATGCTCCCCCGATCCTTCCAACAGTTGCATGTGACCAAGAGCTTTTCCAAGAGGAAGGGATGGAGTGGGTTAGAAAGGGGATGCTGCCACCAAGGACCTGCTAGGGCCTGAGAGCTGCTTGTAATGCTGCCAAGTCAAGACGGGTAGCCACACTCTGTCCCCTGGCTTTGAGTCATGGGGTTGAGTTGGCCATTAAAAGAAACAGACTTATCTCTGCCATGGCTTTTCTTTATTCTAGAGTCTTTCTAGGAACTTACATGAGATCGTGGATGCTATAAGCTATGGAGCACTGCCCAGCTCAGTTAGAGACCAGGGAGAGGGGAAAGGTCAAGGTCTCTACTGCTGCTTTTGCCTTCAGTTTACAGAGATGTGTCCCTGGCCAGGACATGGCCTGCTAGGTCCATCCTCTGGCACCTGGGAGGCCTCTTACGCCCAAGGGGTTTGTCACATTCTGGGTCATTTAGAAAGAGGCCTCAAGGACAAAGGTCCTTTTGTCACCCCCCCTCCCCTCAGTGAATCAGGTAAGGAACATGCTGCCTTCTCTCTTGGCCTCCCCTTGTATGAGATGTTGGGGCAGAAACCATTCTTCCTGGCTTGGTTACACCACCCCAGGACCTGGGCCTATGCTTCCCAGCTGCTGGAGTACATGCCACAGAGGCACCTGGTCAGAGCACTGGAGGACCAGTTCCCTCCTCCCTTGGAGTGTGGGTCATCTCTTAGGGGATTTTTTTAAATTGAAGTAAGGGGGTGGGGAATCGTCTTGCCCCTCCCTCCATCAAACTTCCTTCATTGAACTCGCTATAAAATAAGTCATATAAAGAAACTCTATATGGGTGAGGTATATCCCACTTCTGTGAAAACATTACAAATCAAACCACCTTCTCTCAGTTTATTTAAGATGCTTTTGTTGCAAGTGGAGCTCTAGAGTGAAGCCTCCTCTGTGTGTGTGAGATAATAACACCTTGTAACTCATTACAGCTGGGCACTATTTACATAAACCAGAGCCGAGCCAGGCAGGAATTTGCTGATTAATTTATTTTTAATGGAGTGAAGTATACCATGCACCAAAATAAACTTTACTGTGTGTACCTAACTGCTCCTGGAATGGATGGAAAAATTAATGGAACAGATTTTGGCTCCCAGCTCTGCACATTAATTCATATATAAAAGTTATTTGAGCGTTAACCCATTTGCTGCCCAGGGCAGCTCCCCAGCCACAGATCCCAGCCTGTAGCACCGGTTTAGCTACCGGGCTTGCTTTAGAACCCTGGAACCTCAGATTTTCAAGAACTTTAAAGATCATCCGGGCCAGAATTGATTGCTCTGAGTAACATCCGGGTTGGCCTGTGTTCACGCAGGCCCTAGATGCATCCCCCAGCAGCAAGTAGATGGTGCATGCCTGTGGAGGATTCAGTAATCATCAACTACAGCAACTTGTAACCTGGAGCCATATTTGAAAGAGCCAAATGGGATCTGTTACATCTGTGATGTCTCAAAGCCCTCACTTCCTGGCTGTCGGCATCTTTCACTGGCCATGCCAATCCCTCTCCCTTTCAAGATAAAAATCTAAGTTCCTTGCCAGCTGCAGGCTCTTCTTTGTTACACCTCTGCCTCCATCCCAGCCTATTTTTACGGGTCTCTAACCCATTGCTTCCCTGAGCAAACCAAAGCCCGTGGAGTTACCTGAAGGGACCACTGTGTCCTCTACCTGGACCACTTGCCTTCCACTACTGACTAAAGACATCCCAACCTTTCTCAAATGTTACTCCCTCATCCCTATCTAGGCCACGCTGTCCATGGTGCTCCTCACAGTGTGCTCTGGTCGCTTGGTACCTCCTTGCCACTTTGAGGTGATTTCTCTCACTTGCCTCCCTCCCATACTGCACTGTGAGCTGTTTCCATTCAGAGCAGACACTTTTTTTTTTGAGACAAGGTCTCGCTGTGTAGTTCAGGCTGGCCTTGAGCTCACTATCTAGCCCAGGCTGGTCTCCAACTCTCAGCGATCCTCCTGCCCCTGCCTCCCAAGTGCTGGAATTGCGCCACCACGGCCAGCTCAGAGTATATACCTTATTGTGGGTCACTTTTATTTTCCCAGTGTTCAGCAGAGTGCTTGGCTCGCAATCAGCATCTAATGAGAGAACAAAAGACTAAATTATCACTTAGTTTAAGCCCAGCAAAAAAGCCTCTTTCGGTCATTCTCCATCTGACCTACAGTTCAGCATAATTTAACAATAATGCTACGCTGGGTGTAGTGGCACATACCTGTAGTCCTAGCTACTCAGGAGGCTCAGCCAGGAGGTTCATAAGTTTGAGGCCAGTCTGGGCAACTTAAGGAGATGCTGTCGTAAAGAAATAAGTAGACTTGGGACCATTTGCCCAGTGTGTGCAACACTCTTGGCTCAACCCCCAGTACCCCAAAAGAAAAAAGTAATGTTAAAGTATTAAACTCCTCCTTTGGTCTTAGCATGGGGACCAAAGCCAAAAGCTCCAGCTAAATGTCTTTCTAAAGTAAATTGTTATTATACAAAACAAGGGCACATCTTGCTCCCAGGGAGACTGCTCTTTACGAATGAGCTTGTCATGTATTTGTCCTCTCTATACACACAAGAGACACAGTTATAAGAAAACTATAAATGAAATTTGAAGCCAAGTGTGGTGGCACATGCTTGTAATCCCAGCACTCAGGAGGCTGAGGCAGGAGGATCACTGTGAGTTTGAGGCCAGCCTGGGCTACATAGTGAGTTCAAGGCCAGCCCGGACTACATAGTGAGACCCTGTCTCAAAAAACCAAAAAATTGAGTGAGAAGATGCCAGTATTGTGAGGGAAAATAACTGCATCAGAAAACTTTGCTGCTAATCACCAACTTTCAGATCACTTACTTTTTGGTAATTTATAGACTGTTTTAAATGTGTTCTCTCACCACAGCCCTATAAAAATAGGTGCTATCTTCATTGTTTTTATTAGCCTTCTTCCACAAGTGAGTGACCTAAGTGGGGCAGAGAGGCCTAGCGAGTTATCCAAGAGTGCTGCAGCCCACATCGTGTGACCCCAGGACCCTTGCTCATTCCCCAAACCATACTCCCTCCCTGCAGCTTGGTATAACCCTTGTCCTGAGTTTGCTGGAAGCCAAAGGTGGAGGATGGAAAGCCTTTTTGCACTGTTACATAAAAGGAAGTCCACTAAGGCTGGGGATGTAGCTCAGGGCTAGAGTAGTGTTTGTCTAGCATATACAAGACGCTGAGTTTGGTCCCCAGCACCACCAAAAAAAAAAAAAAAAAGTGTTAATTCACCAGAAGAAATGCTTTAGTGAGTAGTATCCCTAAGATTTACTTTTATTTTTAAAATAATAATCACTATTTCTTTATCAAACTGAGGTTAAAGCCCAGGTCACAATTCAGCCACTATTTTTTGAATTTCCACTCTGCGCCAGACACTGCTTGATGCTGTCACTTGTCATTTAATCCTCAGTGACAGTCCTGAAGGAATTAAGCGCATGTTACAGCTGAAGGGAACAAGCTCAAGAAGGTGCAGATGTACTCTGCATACAGACTCGCATGGCTCTTGTTCTAGAAGGCGGCTCTAGATGGAGGAGGGGGCAGCTGTGCTGTGTTTCTTTAGGAAGTGAAAAGAAACCTAAGGCAATATTCCAGTGCACATGCACTGGGAAGATCCGCAAGGGGGTTAGGAATCAGAAAAGCCTTCAAGGCTGTCAGGACACAAAGAATGGGCAAGGTGTAGGGAGGTGGAAAGGAAAACAGGAAGTGCAGCGCTCTCAGGTAAAGGCATAACAACTGGCAGCTCTTCCGGACTGCTGTGGGCCAGTGGGGTTGGCTGGCTCAGGGAAGGACCGGTTGCAGAGACTCAGGGGCCATGAGTCGGGAGTAGCCTGGATACTGCATCACCTGATAGGCAGCAGGGACCCACTGCACACTCTCCATTGGATCTCGCTTGACAGGAGCAGACATGCACAAAGGTACCGTGGATGATTGGCCCAGCCAGGAAGGGAATCCAGCTGCCGAGGCGCCTGAGGAAGGAGAGCAGTCTCAGAGCTCTCTAGAGCTGGAGATGGCACTGTCTAGAAAAGACAGGCTGGAAAAGAGGAATCTTTGTGTTGATGCTCTGACACAAAGCACCCCATGACTAGGCAGGGCAGGGAGTGCTGCCCATCATGCCATAAGGAAACGGGTCTGCTGAGAAGAAACCACTTGTAGAAGCAAGTCTGAGACCCCTGTCGCTTTTGAGGCACCTTGCGGTATTTGAGGAGCCAGGCTAGTATGGAGGTGCGCTTGGGGCAGGAGAAATGCCATAGGAGAGCAAGGGCACACGGCAGGACTGCACCTTGGGGTGACTGGGACTGGGGATGAAGACACTGGCCTTGTGTGGGTAGAGAAAGGACACATGCAATCCTGGGACTGGATGAGTTCTCAGAGTTGAGGGGAGGCTGGTGATGGGCTGGGAAGCAAGAACACTTACAGGAAGCAGAAGGGAGGACAGGAAGCAACACAGAAGGTGGAATCTGGAGAGGAAGCCAGGAATGGTGGTGGAGGAGTGAGGGAGAGCTTCCAGAAGGACTCCCTGGGTGACCCCTTTAGAGTAGGGGCCAGGGAGAGAGCCAAGGAGACTTAAGAGTTTCTGCTATTCTGAAAGCAATTCTAGACAACAAAGGCAAGGCAGGGGGCATCATAATCCCTGATCTGAAATTATATTATGAAGCTACAATGACAAAAACAGCATGGTACTGGCAAAAAAACAGACCCAAGGATCAACAGAACAGATTAGAATATATAGAAAGAACTCCACTCTCAGACACCTTATCTTTGACAGAGGGGCCAAACACCCTCACTGGAAGAAAGCTAGCTTCTTTAATAAATAGTGCTAGAAAAACTGGCTCTCTACATGCCAAAGATTAAAACTAGACCCATATCTCTCACCATGCACTAACCTAAAATTGAAATGGACCCAAGATCTAAATATTAAAACAGACACTAAATCTGCTGGAAGATAGAATAGGTAGAACTCCTGAAGACATAGGTGTCTGCAAAGATTTTATGAACAAAACCCTGATTGCCCAGAAAATACCACAAAGAATCAACAACTGGGATCTCATCTTATTAAAAAGCTTTTGCACAGCAAAAGAAACCACCAGCAAAGTGAAGAGACAAGCCACAGAGTGGGAAAAAATTTTTGCCAGCTGTTCCTCAGAGGACTAATATCTAGAATATATAAAGAACTCAAAAAAATCAGACCCCTCCAAATTTAAAGACCTAATCCAAAAATGGGCATCTGAAATGAATAGATACATCTCAAATGAAGAAGTAGAGATGGCAAATAAACATATGAAAAAATTTTCAACATCACTGGTCATTCGAGAGATGCAGATTAAAACAACAATGAGATTCCATCTCACTCCAGAAAGAATGGCTATTATCAAGAAATCAGCCAATAACAAATGCTATTAGGGCTGTGAGGAAAAATGAACCCTTCCCCACTGTTGGTGGGAATGTAGACTGGTGCAACCACTGTGAAAATCAGTGTGGAGATCCCTCAAAAAACTAAAAGTAGAGGTTCCATTTGCCTCAGCTATTCCTCTTCTTGTTTTTTTTTTTTTTTTTTTTTTTTGGTGCTGGGGATCAAACTTAGGGCCTTGTGCTTTCAAGGCAAGCACTCTAAGCACTGAGCTAAATCCCCAGCCTTTGTTTGTTTGTTTCTTTGTTTGTTTTAATTTTTTGAGACAGGATCTCGCTATGTAGTTCAGGATGGCCTTGAACTCACTGCATAGCCCAGGCTGGCCTTGAATTCATAGCCATCCTCCCGACTCAGCCTCCCGAGTGCTGGGATTACAGGCTTGTGCCACCACACCTGTCTCCCATTCTTGTTATCTTCTCAGAAGAATTACAAGCAGCACAGTGATATATGCACACCCATGTTTATAGCAGCACAGTTTGTAATAGCTAAATCTTAGAAACAGCCCAGATGCTCATCAACGGATGAAGGGATAAAGAAGATGTGGGTTTCTTATGCAATGGAGTACTTCTCTGCCATAAAGAAGGATAAACTTGAGACATTTCTAGGTAAATGGATGCACCTGGAGACCATACTCTTAAGTGAAATAAATCAGACACCATGTCTGAATATCACATTGTTTCTCTGGTGTGAGAAACCAAAAGTGTAAATAAGGACCAAAATGTATAGTATATATTGGGTAAAGGGAAGAAATTGTTGAAGTGGGAAGGGGAACAAGAGAGGGAGAAGAGGAAAAGAAGGGAGGGACAAGGAAAAAAAAATAGAAGTGAAAAAATAGAAACAAAGCTTTTATAAATGAGCAGAAGAGAGGTTGAAGGGAGGAGAGGGAAATAGGAAAAAAAGAAGCAGCAAGATATATCATGTACGGCTGTAAATTCCCTATGGTGAATGTTATTATGTACACTTAAAATGTACCACTAAAATAAAGTTTCTGCTATTCCAGAAACACAATTGTTGAAAGAATACAGACTGTAAAGGGTTAAGAAAGCCAAATATGACAGCATCTATTGGAATCTTGGGAGGTAGTAGCTGAGAAGGATGGACAAAAAGACAGGAATTAGGAGAGCAGGTGAAACTCGGGGATTTTCAAGTAAGTTCTGAAGACTCTGAAATGTAAAGCATTTAGCAAAGTAGGAAACTTCTGTAAATGTTAAGGATTCTTGTTATCAGATCCCCCTGGAACAGAAACCTAGTTCTGGGAACATGGCCTGGCCTTGGTAGGGATGAGGGAATCATTTTCTGAAATGAAAGATAGGGAGAGATGGGGGAAAAAGGATTCCTGGGGTGAACCTGGAAAGGAAAGGTGAGCTCAGGCCAGCTGGTCTCAACACCTAGGAAATGCAGAGTCTGTCAGCCACTGGGGTGAAGTGGGAGGAAAGGGCACTGCAGGTTTCTGGGCAGGGAAGGGGTTAGCCCCGAAAGGCTTGAACCCCACCTGAGGGAATAGCCCTCTTGTATTGTTGCCCTGGCCCTGCCCACTTCCAGCCCTCTCCCCACTGTGTCTGTCATGCCCCCACCTCCACCCCTGACACCAGATTTGGTCTTAGGGCTAGGACAGACCTTAGGCCCCTGCCCGAGACCCTCTCTCCCCACTCACTGCAGCCAACAGTGCCAGACTATAGAGTTATTGCCGAAAGGCACTTGGGAACTTCCTGCCTCGCCGTCCTTAGATGGGTGGGAAGCTGAGCCCTGAGTGGCCCCATTCTTGGTTTCGCAGTCCTGGCCTGTCAGCTAGCCTGCTCCTCTTCCTCTTTCTCCCCTCTCCCTGCATCCAAAAAATGCTCTTTCGCTTCTCAGGCCCCCATGTGAGAGAACCTACCATGGGGCTGTACTCTAGTGGAGGGGTGGGGGTGGGGACATGGTTCCTCTAAGGTTCTAGAATAGGTCATGAGCTCTACAATCCAAGCACTTAGTTTATACTTTGGCTTAATCCATAGCTTATAATTATTTATGAGTCTGCCTTCCTTCAGGGCAAAGATGAATTCTTACTCATCTTGAAGCTTCCAGTGCTGGTGTAAAGTAGGCATTAAGTCTACGCTGAGTGGATTGGATGGTCAGACAAAGGGGAACAGGATGGGCAAGGAGAGGTAAATAGTGAGGGCTTAAGGGGTCAGTGGATAATATCTCTTCTGTTTCCCTCTCAAGTTGAGAACAGACGGAGATGACACAAGAGAAAGATGGACATCAAAAACAGTGGCTTTGGGTTGGGGACATAACTCAGTGATGGAGTGCTTACTTAGAATGCACAAAATCCTGGGTACAATCCCCAGCACCGCAACAGCAATAAATAGAAGGGCTTTACCAATACTACTGCCAAAGTTGGTTGAAGAACACAGCTTCCACTCACTGGCGAAGTGAACCTACTGGTCTCCTCTCAGAACTAAACATCCTGCCCTGCTATGCAAGGACAGATCTCTGCTTTACAAATGCAGAATCCTCTACACGTTTACTATGTAGATGTGTATGGAGAATGGGCTGTCTTTGCATATAGCAGAATGGGGCGGGGGCACCTCAGCCTGCTCCTGGTCAGACAAATCACCAAATCATTCCTCTTCCTCTGGTAAGCACGGAGGGAGAGGGCTGTAAAAGAGGGGCTGCCCCTTCTCATGATTCCTGTCCCAGAGAGCAGAGTGGGAATTCCCTCCTCTTATGGAAACATGAGTTAAGTCTCCCACCATTAGATGGGATGAGTGGATGGCTGGTGGGGAGGGTGCAAGTGAAAGTGTGGGCCACACTGTCACTGTCTGTGGACCCAGACACAGCCGCCTTTCTGAAACAGAATACCAAAACGTCCAGCATGCTGGAGGGGCTGTGAAGGCTCCAGAGTGCACAGAGGGAGAGAGGGCCTTGCCTCCCATGAGCTGGGTGGAATGACAGAGATCCCAGAGGCAGCGACAGGAGTGACCAGCCACACTCCATTGACATGGTCCAGAAGGAGCAAAGACTGAGCAGGAGGAGCTCTTCCAGTTCCTGCTTCATTTGATTCAGGCCTTCGTGGAGCCCTGCCCTTTCACATCTGAAAAGCTCTGCAATTCAGCATGAATCGAGCTACTCCAACTGCTCTCCGTCAAGCACCCGATGCAGATTAGTGCATTTTTCTCAACAACCTGGTGAAGGCGGTGCTGTCGGTCCCATTTTACAGATTAAGTGTCTGTGACTCGAAGTTCAGCTCACCATCGCTCCGGCCAGGGAGTCTCAGTCTAGTGGCACAACCACAGCCCCTGGGAGGGACCAGCCTTTGAAGAATCAGGATGGGCTAAGTCAGAATACAGTAGGGGCCCCCTGAGGATGTGTGTGGTGCTCAGTGAACAGTGAGTTGCCCCACTGGTTGCTCCTGGGAGGCTGGTACTGTACTTTGGGGCCATTCTCCCCAAGGACTGCTTCCTAAGTTTACCCTAAAATACTGTTTGGGAATCTTCCCAACCTCTGTGCCATCACCTTTAGCAAGGCTCTCAGGGCTCCTCATAGTGTAGCTCTTATGAGCTTCCTGGCAGGGCCTTTCCCTTCCAGTCCAGGGCTCCACCCCGGACACCATCCTTGTCAGTTGGCACCGGGTGAAACTTTCCTTGGCTTTGCTACCCAGCTCAAGCCAGCACCTGGGACTCCTCGCCACTTTCTCCCTTGGCTCCCCAGCTCTAGGTGGCTTTGCCTTGGTTCAAGGGCTTTGGGTGCATGTTGGCTGCCCTTCCACTGGAACTCTGTCTCCCCTGACCGAGAGGTGCTACAATGAAGGCATGTGGCAGTGCTGGCATCAGAGCAGCTGGCCACTGCCCCCACCACCCCCACACGAATCACCTGCCCAGGCGCCACTTGGCTGGAAGAGACAACAGACAAAGCTAAGTGGCCTCCAGGAAGGCTGAGCAATGACAGGCAGGTGCCCGACACACCTCCTGAACAGGAAAATATTTTGCTTCCTCTTAATAACAGTCATTAAGGGGCCTGTGCAGCATACGCTGCAGCCAGGGGCTGGGCTTGGGTCTGTCTGTGTGGCTTCTGTCACCCTGGGCCAGCACCCCAAGGCCAGGATCCACCTTTCTACCCTCTCCTGACCCTTTACTCACCCAGCCCGCAGGGAGGGGCAGCTGGTCTCCCAGCCCTGGGGGGCTGGATTTGATATGCATGCTGCTATTACCAAGATATCAGGAATTCCTGGGACCCTTTCTCTTCGACTCAGCCTTCCCACCCGGGCCCCTTTCAGGTTAGCTCCCCGTACCTGCACCCAGTCCCAAAGTCCAGGTTTGGAGTCCAGGATACACCCCTCCCCACACTCAGCACACAAATAGATCAGCATGCACATATGCACACAGGTACATACACTGGCATGTGGCCAGATATTAAAGACAGCCAAGCAGGCACACAAAATCACAGGTAGTACATATATATATATGCACATGCACAGGTAGTTATGTACAGATACATACATATTTGTTGAACTATAAGAAATTGGCAGTATTCTGTGATTTTTTTTTTTAAACTGGAACTTTTTTGTTTTTGTTTTTTTGAGCCAGGGTCTCACTATGTAGTTCAGGCTGAATTCAGCTTGAACTCGCAGTGTAGCCCAGGCTAGCCTCAAACTTGCAGGAATCCTCATGCCTCAGCCTCCTCAGTGCTAGGATTACAGGCATGTACTACCATGCCCGGCTGCTGAAAAAAGTCCAGATTTGTTTTTTGAGACGGTCTCGGCCTTGAACTCATTATGTAGCCCAGGCTGGCCTCAAACCCGCAGCGATCCTCCTGCCTCGGCCTCCTGAGTGCTGGGATCACAGGCATGTGCCACCATGCCTGGCCTGGAATTTTTTTTACTGACATACAAAAGTGGAATTTAGTACAAACTTGGGCATAGAGGGAGGTATACAAAAATAGAGACCCAAAGAAAAAAACAAACAAAAAATACAGAATCAAATGTGTACACCCAGGTTCAAGGAGCATTATTTACAATAGCCAAAAGGTGGAAGTGGGATGAATGGATATGCAATATGTAGTACATAAGGGCTGGGGATATTGCTCAGAGGAAGAACATTTGTCTAGAGCTCATCAGTTTCCCAGTACCACACACAAACTGAACCCAACTACAATGGAATACTAGCTGTGGAACACATGACATGGATGAAACTTGAGGAAATTATGCTAAGTGAAATAAACCAATCACAGAAAGAATAGTGCTGTATGATTCTTCTTTCAGGAGGTGCCTAGTTATCAAATTCATAGAGACAGGAAGTGGAATGGTGGTTGCCAGGGTCTGGGGTAGGGAGGGAGAAACGGCGAGGTGCTGTTTCATGGGTGCAGAGTTTTAGCCTTAGAAACCGAAAAGGAGTCCTGGACGTGAATGGGATGCTGGCGTAAATGTACTTAATGACACTGAAGTACACCTACAAATGCTTAAAATGGTTAGTTTTATATGCATTTTACCCCAATTACAATTCATAAAATACAGAGCCAAAAATATGTATCATGAGATGGATACACTAGAAATAAACACAAGGAACAGCAACACACAAACATGCCTTCCTCCCTCTTGGGAGCCCTTCTCCAACCCAGATAAGATCCTGGTTCTCCCCTTCTCCCTCCAAGCAAATCTGGAGATAAGGTCCTAATGAGGGTCTAGCCACCTCTGTTGCCTCCCACAGTCTAGCTTTGTTTACCCAACTCCCAGCTACTCATGCAGCCTCTCCACCCCCAGGGAAGGGCCTCCTTCCTGCCTCTACCCCTGGGATGGGATGGATGGAAGGCTTACAGCTCTCTCATGTCCCCTGGGGCGCCTCGCCTCTAAGCCCCAACCAAGCCAAAGCTGTGTTCTCACGGAAGAGACTGCTGTGGACACGATCACAAACCAGATAAACCACCAAGCCAAGTCAGTACTGAGCAGGGTGGGAGGCCAGGTTTCAGGGCTCCTGCTCTCTCTGCCGTCCTCATCAAGCCTCATCTCTCCTTCTGGAGAAGGGTAGTGAGCACTGGTGCCTGGCCCAGTCCCCCATCTGCAGCTGCCACCTGCTGACCCAGAACAAAGCCTCTCTCCTTGGCCATGGAGGGAAGTGTATGAAAATAGAGAACCAAAGAAAAAAAGGACAAGACAGACCATGAACACTTGGGGACTTTGGCCCTTGCTGGGACAGAGATGCCTGCCCTATTTGCCTCCTGACCTTGCTGTGTCCTATCTGAAAATATCTTTGGCACTCTAACCATTTAATATTTGGCCCCAGAGGAGCGAAGGAAGGCCAAGGACTGGACCTACCAGGCCGAGAGTCTCCCTGGAGTTGAAGTGCTAGAAACACGGCTTCTGGAACAGCATGTCTCAGCCCACTGCCCCCGGTGCACTGGGGTGCTTATTAATCAGCAGCCCCAGACCTCCTCAGCATCTCAGACCTTCTGGCTCAGAATCTCAGGGTGCGTGCAGTCTAGCGGACATGCATTTTAACACTTTCAGGCCATTCGTCAGGCTGGGGTGAGGGCGCCTATTCCAGGTCCACGGAGGATGGTTGGGCTCTGAGCCCAAATGAGGGTGGGGCAAAGGCCTGTGAGCGCCAAGATTCTGGTGGTAGAGAGTGGCAAGGTGATTATGAGAGAAGGGAGGGCTGGGTGGAGGACAGATCCATGTTGGTGTCCCTGGCAGTTTTGTGTGACACTCTGTTCCACCCTTATTTGGGCCTGTGTATGTGTGGACCAAAACAAGCAGTACCTACCCATGGTGGTATGTTGGAGGTTATGGCCAAGGTCTACATTGCTGGTTTGGGTCAGTTCATGTGATGGGGATTGATCAAAATGTGTGGTCTCAGGCTGGGTGCGGGGTGCATGCCTGTAATCCCAGCACTTGGAAGGCTGAGGCAGAAGGATTGCTGTGAGTTTGAGGCCAGCCGGGGCTGCATAGTGGGTTCAAGACCAGCCTGAACTCCATAGCGAGACCCTGTCTCAAAAAACAAAACAAAACCAAAAAACCAAAAATGTGTAGTCTGACCAAGAGATGGAAGGAGACAGGAGGGAGGGGAGGAGAAGGGGAAGTAAAAAAAATTAAGATGTGTTACATGTATGCACCACCTCCTCATGATGAATATAATCATTATGTACCACAAACATGTACTAATAAAATTGAAAATTAAAAAATAAAATTACTATAATTTTTTAAAAATGTGTGGTCTGCATGTGTCAGCCTGTGGTCTATGTCTGCACGTCAGACAGTTGTCAATGAGTGTATCTGCTTGTGTGTTCATGTCTTTTCTCTGGGTGTCCAGAGTCCTTCACCACCATGGAGTGTGTATGCATGTGTGTCTCTTAGCTCTTCATGTGTGTGCATGTGTGTGTCTCAGCCCTTCTACACTGCCTCCAATCTCCATGGGTCCCTAGAGACTTGCTAGGAGCCTGGTGGGACAGGATGAGAGGGAAGGGAGGCGGCAGTGTGCACTGAAGGCCTGGCACTGTGCTTTCCAGGCAGGCGAGTCCCAACACAGGCAGACAGGTGGGGCTGACTCAACAGGTTCCCGAGGCCGGGGGCAATGGGGTGGAGCATAGCTCTGATTTAGGGTGGCAACAGGTTGGGGGCCCTGCCTCCCACTGGGAGGGCCAGAGACAGGCGGTGCTGCCGGTATCTTCTTCCTGCTACAGCCAACTCAGGTGCAGGCAATGGAGCCTACCGGCAGGTGAGGCCGCCAGCTGGCCAGGCATGTTCGGAGGCCTAGGGCCTGGGGGTGCCCAGGGAATGGCAGGACCCCTGCGGGGTCGGGTGGAGGAACTGAAGCGGCCCTGGTGGCGGGAGAGCTCACCCTTGGTGCTGCAGCACAGCGAGGCGGCTAGGCTGGCAGCTGATGCCCTCTTGGAGCGGGGCGAGGCTGCCTACCTGCAGGTCATCTCCGAGGAGCGGGAGCTGCCCTTCCTGAGCGTCCTGGACATGCACTACATGACCAGCCATGTGCGTGCAGGTCCTGAGCTCAGTGAACCCCCGGGCCCTGAGGCCTCAGGGCCTGACCGCCTCAGCCTGCTCTCTGAAGTCACCTCAGGCACCTACTTCCCCATGGCCTCTGATGTAGACCCTCCGGACCTGGACCTAGGCTGGCCTGAGGTTCCACAGGCCACGGGCTTTAGCCCCACCCAGGCCATGGTCCACTTCCAGAGGGACAAAGCCAAGAACATTAAGGACTTGCTGCGTTTTCTCTTCAGCCAGGCCCGCAAGGTAAGGGCTTCATCTCCTCAGGTATTCATTTCAAAGAGGTACGCACTGAGGCCTAGGGAGGGAGGGGGGACTGGCTCCAGGCTACACAGCAACTTAGACACAGAATTGGGACTAGAAGTTCTGGCTTCTATGAAATAGCAAGCCGTGAGAGGACAGGCATGTGTTTTACTTCCCTTGGTAACTCCTTGGCATTGAAGAGCATTAAGGTTAAGGATAGAACAGGGCATAGATTTCCAGGAATCCACAATGCCCTGGAAAATGCATGTGAAGTTGTACATATTGGAAGGGGTCCTTACTGCATCTTCCCTGGGAGGGAGTCCATGGCTTTCATCAGATTCTCAAAAAGTCTTATGACCCTCAAACTAAGAACCCAATCTTAGAGAACATCCGAACCACCCCTTTGATTTAGAAGAAGAAAGTGAGGCCAGGGAGGTGCTAGGACTTGGCCAGAGAGTCCTCAGGCTTGAGGAGAAAGGGGTCCCTGATCAGGCTCTTGTTCCCAGCTACACTTTGCCCTGATGTGCTGTTTCCTGCTAGGCCTGAAGGGGGCGAGGGGGACCATTGATTTAGCCTTGGCATGGTCTCAAGGGCTAGGCTTTTGGCTCTGCACCAAGGGGAGAGAAGTGGAAGTTGCTGGGCTCAGGGGAAAGAGTCAGGAGAGCAGGTGGGGCGATCACATGTAGAAGGACTCCAGCCACACAGCAGCATAGCTTTGCTCCTCAGGAGACAGGGAATAGACACAGTGACTCCAGCAGGATCTGAGGTATGGTTAGACTCTTGCTGCGGGGATGAGGATGTCAGGATCCATCAGTACCTCCTGAGCCTTACTGGCAAGCCTGCCTGTGCCCCAGGCAGGGGAGGGCCAGACCCGACTGGCATCGGGTACAGGGTTATTAGTGAGGCTGCTGCTGCTGTCATCACCATCCCCCTTTGATCTTTCCTGCCTGTCCTTGTTCCCCACACTCCTGGCCAGAACTCTGCTGTGGACTAGGGTACTCCCCCAGTGCCTTGCCTGCTCACCCCCATTTAGACCCCTCCAGTCCCAGGCTAGGATCCAGGCTACTGGGCTGGCTGTCACTAACTCCTTGCATGACCTTGGGAGTATTTCCTTTCCCTGTGGCCCAGTGTCCTCGTTTGTTAAGATGGCAGCAGGGAGGACACAGTTATTGAGCTTCTGTTGTGTCCAGCATTTTCACATTTAATTCCCTGTAACTGAGATGCAGCTATCATTACCTCTGGTTAGCACATTAGGAAGCTGAGGTTCTGGAGGTGAGCGACTTGCCCAGGGCCCTGCCTCTAGGAAGTGGCAGAGTCTGGGTTTGAGCCCAGGTTTGTGTGGCTCCAGAGCTGTAATGCTGGGCTCTTTGTATCTTCTGCCTCTTGCCCCTGACCAGAAAAGGATAATTTCAGCAGATACATGCAGTGGGAAAAGGGGCAGCTGGAGGATTGGGGGGTCAGGGGTGTTTCAGGCGCTTCTCTGAGGCAACAATTTCTGTGGGAGGCACAAGCCCAGCCCTCAACTGAGTGGAAAACTTAGTTCCATGAGTGTAAGGTGTCACATCAAGCCTTTACAGCTTTGCAGGGAAATTGAGGCAGGCTCGGCAAAGGCATTGAATATCCAACAACTGGCTTTCAGCTCTCTCCCTCGAGAGGGGAGCCTCAGATAGCTAGTCCCTGGGCCAGAACCAGAGAGGGAGCCAGTGCGGAACAAGCCTGGGAATGAGGGTCTGGACTCTGCTTCTGACTCCTGCCTGTGCCCCAACAGAGTGAGATTTAGGACCAGCACAGGTAGTTTTGAGACTCTGATAACAAATACTCTATCCACAGAAAAATGCACACAAAAATTTTCAAACAAGGGGCTCAAAACAGCTAAATCTCCCCATGCCCAGGTTAAGAACCCTGAGACAGACATCACCACAAGCCCATCCTGTTCTGATGTCTTCCCAGGCTCTGGCCTCCTGGTTTTCACTCTTCTTGGGAATACAGCCTGGGCCAGACGTGGACAGTGCCCCAGGAGGCTCAGCATCCCCTCCTTCCTCCAGGTAGTTGCTGTGGTGATGGATGTATTCACCGACATGGAGCTGCTGTGTGACCTCATGGAGACCTCAAGCAGGCGTGGTGTCCCGGTCTACCTGCTCCTGGCCCAGGAGCACCTGAGGCACTTCCTGGAGATGTGTTACAAGATGGACCTCAATGGGGGACACCTGCCGGTTAGTGTGGGCCAAGGACAGAAGCCAGGGGTGGGAAGTCAGGAGGGCAGAAGAGCCATCTGGTAGCCAATGAACATTGGAGGAATCATTGGGAGTGGGGAACCAGGTTCCTGTAGCTGGAGTCAGAGACCCTTTGGAGCATAGACATGGCTTCAGCTCCACTCTCTTAAGGCCAATCCCTCAATATCCCTCCACCCTTGGCCCAGAATATGCGTGTACGGAGCACATGTGGGGACACGTACTGCAGCAAGGCAGGTCGCCGCTTCACCGGACAGGCCCTGGAGAAGTTCATCATCATTGACTGTGAGCAGGTGGTTGTGGGCAGCTACAGGTAAGGAGTCTGGGGTTGTGCTCTGGGCTGATAAGGGCATCTTGATGTTTCCTCCATCGATGTATCCATTCATCCCTTCAAACATGAGCACCTGCCATGTGCCAGTTGCCCTGCAGGGCTTGGGCTAAATGTGGGAGGAAATCAGGAGAGGAAGAGCCCACTCTAGTGGAAGGATTACCTGAATGGCCTTGGCATGGAAAGTAACCACTGCACACGGGAAATGGAGGAACTATGGGAACGTGGTTCCTGGTCCCTTTTACATGTGGGCCAGTTCAGGCCTTGAGAGGGCAGCCATGTGCCCAAGTTCTCTGGGCAGGACTAGGGTAAGCACAGACTCTGGAGTTTAAGCTCTGTCCCCTCACTGTGAGCCTCATGGGGGTGGAGTCTTGGCCCACCTCCCAGCATGCTTCCCTGGTTATGATTCCTCTTGAGGCCCTGGCCCTGCACTTTCGCTCCTGACCCAGACCCTCTGCCCCCAGCTTCACTTGGCTTTGCAGCCAGGCCCACACCAGTATGGTGCTGCACCTGAGGGGCCGCATCGTGGAAGACTTTGACCGGGAGTTCCGCTGTCTGTATGCTGAATCACAGCCTGTGGAAGGCTTTTGTGGCACTGAGGATTCACTGTCTCCCCGGGTACCGCGTCCCACCCCAGTGGCCCTGGCCTTTGGGCCGGGCATCCCAAGCCCTGCATGCTCCTCGCCCTCTAGCACCAGTCTCAGCAGCATCAAGCACTCACCTCTCATGGGCCGTTCTTCCTACTGTGCTCTACCAGGAGATGGTGGCTGTAGTGACACAGCTATGGGGTCCTCACCCCCTGGCCCTGCCCATCGTGAAGGTGGTGGCCAGCCTTCCTTGCATCGACAGCTGTCAGACCCTAACCATGGCTCCCCTCATGGGCCCTACAGGGCTAACCTGGGCAAGCTGGGGGCATTCCCATGGTCCCAGTCCTCCCCTGCCCTCAACCACAGTGGCCCCAGCCCTTTGGCCCAGGCAGTGGGGTCACCTCTGCTTCCCCGCCCCCGCCCTCTCCTCCACTTATCCCGGGGATTCCCAGTTCTGTCCAGGCTCCCAGAGGATGGGATCCCAGGGAGCCAGGAGCCCAGCCCCCCACGAAGTCGCCGGATACTTGGCACAGCCTTGGAGATGACAGAGGAGAAGGCTTCTCTGAGTCTGAGCCATGGCCAGCTGGACCTTCTAGTCCCATTCCCTAGAGCCCAAGAGGGAGGTCCTGACCCTAGGGTTACCCCCAACTCAGGCTATCAGCCAGACGAGCAGACCCCAGAGGAAAGGAGGTCATCCCTGAACCAGAGCTATAGCCAGCTGGACCTCTTGCCCCAGACCGCTGAGTCAGGTGCCCTCAGACATGGTGATCTAGCCCCAGAGGACAGGAGGCTATCCCCAAACCACAGCCATGCCCAATTGGACCTCCTGGTACAGGACCCCAAGGCCAAGGGCTCCAGAGTGTCTGCTGAAGCCAACTCCCCAGCCAGGCCTGGCAAGCCGGGTCAAGATGAGCGAAGACAGACCCTGGGCCACAGCCAGTTGGATCTCATCACCAAGTCTGGCCCGTTCCGGAGTGAGGCGCCTGGACCCAATGGTCTCCCAGGACCGCGCCCTGCTCGCACATCTGGAGTAGGCCCTGGAGATGAGAAACGGCTGACTCTGGGCCACAGCAAGTTGGACCTCATCACCAAGTACCATCACCTGCAGGGGGCCAGGCTGGAATCTGAGCCTGTCCTCTCTGGGGGCCACACTGGTGGTCATCAGAATGGTAGTAGCCATGACCTGTCTGAGAATGAAAAACGGCTGACTCTGGGCCACAGCAAACTGGACCTCATCACTAAGTACAACAAGTCCAAGTTCAAGCCGCTCCGAAGTCGCTTTGAATCCTAGTTCTGCTTCCGCCATCCCGAAAGTCTGCTTGCTCAGGCTGCAGACCCTGGGGTGGGAGTGTAAGAATGGCGCTGCACAGTGAGCAGAGGCATCTAGAACTCCAGGTCAGACACTCCTTGGGCTCAAGATTCTCCACACACACACACACACACACACACACACACACACGGGTAAAGGGAGATCAGAGTTACTGAGACACCCTGCTGGGCACTTCAGACTAATTACTCTTCTCAACATCCTAAAAGATGGACCTCCTGTTGGTACCTAGTTACCAGATAATAGGTAACATCTTCCCTTTATATAAATGTGGGAGCTGAGGCCAGGGAGTTTTGGGTGGCTTAACTGGAGGTGGGTCAAAGTGAATGGTGAATTAAAAATCTCTGCCAGACATGTGCCCTTTGGCTCTAAAGACTGTGGTTTTTGCACACATGGCACACAGTATCTACAGGTCATATGTCCCATTCACACAAAATACAAACACTACAGAGATCCCCAAATGTCCACACACAACATATTGACAGAGTAGGGTAAACATCACAAACTGCATACCCATAGATACATATAGTAAGTACACATAGGTCATTGTGATAAACCTAAACACTTGTAAATTTAGTTGAGGTTATTCAATAAATGTCATCTGGAAAAATGATTACACAGAATACATGTATTCAGTGTACATTACAGATCCCCTCGGTACCACACAAATCATAAATATGAACAGGACTCAACACACACACACACACACACACACACACACACACACAAACACACCCCAACTACTATCTGCTCATACTTAAACTGTGTTGGCAATCTTAAACTGTGCATGCCCTAGGGTTGATAGGTAAATCAGACCCAGACACTGAAGGATGAGGATTAAATGTGTACACCACGGGGAACAAGACATAGTTGTATCAAAAGGCTAACCGGTGACACAGGGTGATAAGTAAGTCAAGGAGATGGTAAAGTGGTAAAGAAATTTCCTAGAAAAGTCAGGCTTTAAAGGGTGGAGAGGTTTCAGACACATGGAGGAGAGAGATAATTGGTGGAGCAAGTCAGATGAAGAGAGGACCAAGGAAGGAATAAGTGGGTTTGAGGACAAGCAGAGCATGTGGATACCCAGACACACCATCTTGCTGAGTGTCTCTTAAAGCACAGGCTATAACAAATTGTGTGCTTTTTTACTAAGGTTCACCACCTGTGTGAGACAGAATACTTGATACAAATCAATAAAGGCAGACATGGCTAGAACCAGATATGGCAGTGTGGTGTGTCCTAAGGAAAAGCAGGTTATGGACATGCGGTTTGGATTGGAAAAGGACACCATTCAGGCTGACTGCGGGGGAGAGGGGCCCTGGAGCAGTGTAGATGCCGCGGGGGAGGGGAAGGGGGTTGTAGGCAGAGGGCGCTAATGCCCTCACTATGACATTCTGAAAGATTCTGGGACTTTTGCAGATTCCACCAAATGTAGGCCAAGTTCATCCTGTCCAGGGAGCAAGGCCCTTGGCCAACACCAGTATCCCAGGGACAGAGGTGGCTGTGGAGTGAGTGACAGAGCACACGCGAGAGGCACATGGTGGAAGTCAGTCAGCCCCCCACATCCTCGCCCAACCTGGACCCCTGCCCCTCCAGCCACTCCCTAAAAACCTGCTTCATTCATCCTCAGCCTTCAGCCGGTTTTCCTCTGCTGTTATGGCCGAGCATCCTGCAGCCTGTGACGCGGTCTCACTCCTCCCCACTAAACACCTTCTCCCGGGTGACGTCATCCACCCCAGCTTTGGCCCCAAATCTCACTCCACAGTCTTCACTGTCGTCTGGGCTCCACGTCCTGACTTATGTGTGCACAGCCGAGCTGGATCCAGCCCTCTCCTAAACCTGCCCCTCCACGTCCTGCTACATTCAGTAAATACCTCCATCATCACCCCACCTTCTAGGAGACAGCTCTGGCTCCTCGGCTTCCTCGTGCGTGTCACTCGGACTAGGCCCACGTCTTAGTCGACTGAACCTCCCAAAGAACTCCAGAGAGAGCGAACGAACGAACCAACGAACGAACGAACGAACGATCGAGGGCCGGCGAGCGTGCGGGGCGGGGCCAGGCGGAGTGCTGGACAGTGTATTTGCAGCCATAGAGTCCTCCCCCAGGGTGGAGCTAGAGGGGCCGCGTGCGTGGCTGGCGAGCCCGGCTCTCCCGGAAGTCTCCGAGGGCCAAGGCGGAAACGGAAACCTATCGGGAGAGGAGGAATAGGGGCTTGTGGACTGTGGTGTGGCTAGTTGAGCTCTCAGGTGAGACGGGAGGCAGCTAAATAAAGCTCTGGAGGCCGGTGGGAGAGGAAGGAGCCTAAGGTCTCGTGCCGGAGTAGGAAGGGCCCAGTGAGCGGGACTCGAAATCTGAGCGACTTGGAAGGGCTGGGTCGCGACGTCCCAGAGGGGACAAAGCCCCGAGACCCGGGACTTAGTGGCAGCGGGCCAGTCGACCCTGAACTCGAGGCGGCGCAACCTCCAGGCCTCCCTCATGGCGGTGCGAGCGTCTTTCGAGAACAACTGTGAGATCGGTTGCTTTGCCAAACTCACCAACACCTACTGCCTGGTGGCCATCGGAGGATCAGAGAACTTCTACAGGTGCGGCGGAGCGGGAGGGTTGCGGGGAGTCAGAGCTCTGGCTGAGTGGGTCCAGGCTGGTGACCTCCGAGTCTGTGTCCCTACAGCGTGTTCGAGGGCGAGCTCGCCGATACCATCCCCGTGGTGCACGCGTCCATCGCCGGCTGCCGCATCATCGGGCGCATGTGTGTGGGTAAGGCATGTGGAGGACTCGTAGGGAGAGAATGGAGTCTCCAAGCCCCATTAATTACTAATCATATCCCTGGAGAGAACTCGGAATGACCTAGGAGTTTCTGAGATTTCAGTCCGGAAACTCCTTCAGTCTTTGTCTCCGTGGATTGTTACGTAATTTCTCGGGGCTGAGTGGGACCCAGTGTATCAGCCGATCAAGAACAACCTCTGAAAAAAACTACTGGAGAATAGGCAAATAACATTAAATGCCTTTTCTCTTGTTCTCATTTCTTCTTCACAACGACACTGACAGGTAGGAATTACCCTAATTAGACTGATGAGGAAGCCGAGACTCAAGAAATTTATCTAATTTAGGAAGTGCCACACCTAATATGGACTGGGATTTTAATTTGATCTCTTTCTTGCCACTGACTAAGGATATGCTTCTTCCTGGCTTTGAGCATCCATTTGTGCATCTATGAAATGAAATGATGGTTTAAGTGTGTGGGTCACCCTATTCAGCTACACTTAAATCTTCAGTTCCGTTTTCCTTGTCTCTGAATGGCATCTCTAGTTTCTAACCTCTCAGCATTGTTAATTCTGGTCCTTTTTTAAAGCTGGCCCCATGTCCTGTAACTGCCACGTCTTATTTCTTAGTTCTGCACATTGGGCTCAAACAGGTGCCCTCCCTCCCTGCGCCTTATTTCTTCTAATTTAAAAAAGAGTTTTAAAACATGATAACCTTTAAGTATTTTCTGATGTACTTAAACCACCCAGATCTCTAACCATGCCTTTAGAATTTGAAGCAATTTTTGACATAAGGAAGGATATAGCTTGGGGTCTTTGGTGTATTTTAAGGAGAGAAACTCAAAATTTCAGACAAAGTTGTAGCCTTGCATAGATAGAAGTTTAGCCATAGTTGTTTCAGTTTAATTTACTTTACTTTCTCTTGTTGCTGTGGAGTATGCTTTGTGTAAGTGTCCTAGAGTCTATTCACCTATTTGATTGATGGTGGGTACTTGAGCAGTTTTGTATTTAGTCTATTAGGAATAGTGCTACTGTGTAAATATGAACACATGTACATATTTCTGTTGGATATATAGTGGAGTGGCAAGTGGCGGGTCATTTTAACTATGAGGTATGATAGATGATGGCAGATAATTATCTGAAGTGATTGACCAATTTCACTTCTACCTGAGCATGTTAGAGTTTCGTTTATTCTTTTTTGTTCTGTTTTTTTTTGAGACAGGGTCTCCCTATGTAGTTCAGGCTGGCTTTAAAGTCACTATGTCCCCAGGTTGGCCTCAAACTCCCAGTGATCCTCCTACCACCAAAGTGCTGGGACGACAGGCCTGCAGCACCAGGCCTGGCCTGAGTTTGATTTGTTCTGTATGTCTCTACTAGTACATAGTATTGACAGTCATTTAAAAATTTTAGCCATTTTGGTGGGTATATAGTGTTTTCTGAGTTTTTTGTTTTGTTTTTGTTTTTTCTTATTTTGCAGTGCTAGGGACTGAGTTCAGTCTACAGCTGAACTCAGGGTGATGCACACAGTAGTAAAGTGTTCTGTCACTAGGTTACATCCCCAGCTCAGCTGAATTTTGTTTTGTTTTGTTTTGTTTTGTTTTGTTCTGTTTTTTGAGACAGGGTCTTCCTATGTAGTTCAGGCTGGCTTTGAACTCACTATGTAGCCCAGGCTGGCCTCAAACTCATGGTTATCCTTCTGCCTCAGCCTCCCAAGTGCTGGGTTTACAGACATGTGCCACCATGCCCGGCTTAGCTGAAAACTTTTAAGTAGCAACTCATGTAAAAGGCCATTTCTGCTAGTCTTTTTCCCTTCATTTGATGATGAGGAAGTGAGTAAGGCTTGTTGAGATAGACTTCTGGGCCATCTTGGGCCTGCCTAGGGGACCTGGTACTCTTGCGTGATATATGGATCAGTGGGCTGGAGGGCTGCGGTCTGAGACTAATGCCATTCTGGGAAATCTGATTGGGCTGGGATGGATTATGTCCTGATCCTGAGGGTCCCAGAAGCAACTCCTTATTCATGGTCTGTGTTTGCTCCACCCTCCGTTTTGGGTCTCTCCAGGAAACAGGCATGGGCTCCTGCTGCCCAACAACACCACTGACCAGGAGCTGCAGCACATTCGCAACTGCCTCCCAGACTCGGTGCAGATCCGGCGGGTGGAGGAGCGGCTCTCTGCCCTGGGCAATGTCACCACCTGCAATGACTACGTGGCCTTGGTCCACCCAGACCTGGACAGGGTGAGGTAGCCCAGCTTGGCTCAAGAGCTACAGGACCAGCCTAGGCGGTGATTAGCCATCGTTTTTACCCCACAGGCAGAAATTAGTGTCATCTCTTGTGGTTTCTTTGTGTATTGGGCAGTCAGTAGGAATAGTGTTAACAGGTGCCTCTGTGGGATGGTCAGGGTCAGAAACTGGGAGCCCATTAATCCTTCAGGATTAGGGATATTTGTGGAGAGTGGCCCAGGCGAAGGCCAGGACAGAGTTGAACTGAAGAGTGTGTTAGAGTGAAAAGGGTGACGTGGAGGCCAGCCTCCAGTGTTCAGGGTGTGCTGGGTGTGAGGGGCTCCAGAGATGGCCCAGCCTCTGTGCTAAGCTGTGCTCTGTCCTTTCGTGGGGTGAGGCTTCCATGTGCAGCTGTGTAGCAGAGAAACGAGGGGCTCCGGGTTCTGGTGTGGAGAGCCCCTGTTTCTTTGGCCTACCTGTCCTGAGCCCTGAGCAACAGTATCTTTGACTGACAGGAGACAGAAGAAATCCTGGCTGATGTGCTCAAGGTGGAAGTCTTCAGACAGACAGTGGCTGAACAGGTGCTAGTAGGAAGCTACTGTGTCTTCAGCAATCAGGGAGGGCTGGTGCATCCCAAGACGTCAATTGAAGATCAGGATGAGCTGTCCTCTCTTCTCCAGGTCCCCCTTGTGGTAAGACTGCGCCCTGGTCCCTGTCTTCTATTGAGGCAGATCTAGTTTGTTCAGTATTCTGGAATCTGGGTCGTTCCAGCCCTTGTTTGGGGTCAGGGCTGAGGTTCAGGGAGCAGGCTTTGGGAAGAGTCCTCATTGGGGAGGGGAGAGACTTTGGCTGCTGCTGCTGTGCCCCACGCCGAGCCCAAATCTTGGCAGGCAGGCACTGTGAACCGAGGCAGCGAGGTGATAGCTGCTGGGATGGTGGTGAATGACTGGTGTGCCTTCTGCGGTCTGGACACAACGAGCACGGAGCTGTCTGTGGTGGAGAGTGTCTTCAAGCTGAATGAAGCCCAGCCTAGCACCATCGCCACCAGCATGCGGGATTCCCTCGTTGACAGGTACGTGGGGTCGGGACAGGCTTACTTTGCCTTTGAGGGTAGGGAGGAAGATGGCTCCTAGAAGGGGAGCGTAATTGTGTCTGTACTGGTAGGTGGTCCTCAGATGTACAAGTGCGTCCACACGCTGCTGAGCAATCACGGGACGCAGCCAGGAAGCACTTCTTGAGCATCTGCT
>PVJO010015804.1:0-43916 GCA_004026905.1 Hystrix cristata | reverse complement strand
AAAGACCTCAAAAGAAAAAAAAAAAAAGAGATTCCAATGGGCAACAGAGAGCAGTGATTCTGTTAGTGATAGTAAAAGTCATCCTACACAATAACCCTCCTCTTTCTTCTCCCTCACACTAGCCATGAATGTTGTCAAAGTTAAGTGCAAGTTAATTTTTTTTAGTATTTTGTATTTTCTTTATTATTTTGAATTATATTGTGGTATTGTAATCATTTTTATATGAATATTTTGGGGTTGAGGAATGAATCATCTGAGTTTTCATTATTTCTTATGGGGAAATTCACTTTGACAGACAAGTGCTTTGGATTACAAACATGTTTCTGGAATGAATTATGCTTGCAAACCAAGATTTTACTGTATATTCTTTTTCATAAAAAAAGAAAGATGATTTAACAACCAAGGACTGGGAAACAGCATTATTTTTGAAATAATTTTTCTAGAATCAAGAAATATTGATATCTTCCTAGCTACACTTTATTCCATTCTTTCATAATATTAACTTTTTAAAGTTACATTATGAGAACAGCTTACATTTTCCCAGGGATAGAGCATGTCGTAGGAAGAATGATGACTGCCACCCATTTCTACAGACTCATCACTAGTCTGTGAGTATGTTATACACATAGCAACAGGGGCTTTATGGACCAGCTCAGGGTTACGTGGGCAGGCCAGGACTATCACACAGGTCCTTCTAAAGTAGATGAAGGAGCTAAAGAGTCGGAGACGTGCAGTGAGAGAAGAGGCAAGAGAGATTCAGAATGTGACAAGGAACCCATCACTGTTGCTGGTTTTGAAAACAGAGGTGGCCACAAGTCAGGAAATAGGGGTAGCTTCTAAGAGGCAGGCATGATTCTCCCCACCCCATGCACCACAGTCCGATAACTACAGGGAATAGAATTCTACCAACAACCTGACGGCATCTGCTCTGGCTTCCCCTCCAGAGCCCAGCCCTGCCCACGCTTTGATTTTGGCTTTGAAGCAGGGAAACAAGCTGAGCCACCAGACTTCTGACCTACTCAACTGTCAAATGATACAACCATGTAATTTAAGCCAAAGACTTTGGGGTAATTTGTTACGGTGGCCTCAGAAGACTAAATAAAAGAACAGAAAATAAATGACGTAACTTGATTTGGGCTTTCCCCCAGGTACTGGTGATTGAACCCAGGGCCTTTGAATGGAGCTGTATCCCAGCTCTTTTATATTTTTAGAGACAGGATCCCGCTAAGTTGCTTAGGCTGGTCTTGAACTTGTAAACCTCCTTTTTGTGTGTCATGGGGTAATGGGACCCATATATTTCATACCTGGGAGTCAAGTCTGTGACTGTGCTGCACAGATAGTTTCTTTCCTTTAATAAGACAGTTTTCTTCCCTGGCTCTACCTTACTTAGCCAGGCTTCTCAAATTGTACATTACACCAAATGGCCTGGGGATACTGGAAAAAATGCAGATTCTGTTTCGGTGGGGCTGGGAGAGCCCCCAAAATCTGCATTTTCTAACAAGTTCTCTCCTCATATGCTGGGCCACAGGAACTCCCGGAGTAGCAAGAATAGGCCTGTGCCCTCCACCACATCACTTCCACTGCTCTCTGTGCCCCCTTCATCACACTGTCACCCAGCTTTTCAAGACAGATTCACCTGCCTTGTTGCAAACCTATTCCCACTGCCTGAAAGGTCTAACATTTAGCAGGTGCTCAATAAACATGTCAAGTGGATAAGTAAAGTAATATTTATTGAGGGCTTCTAGGAAACAAAAAATAGTGGAAAAGGAAATCAAAGTGCCAAAGGGTGCAACTGTAAGACAAAAAGCAAAAGCTTGGGGAAGAGGAGCTCAGAGAGTAGTAATTTCAAAAAAGTCACTTAGGCAACTGAAGCTAAAAGATTTAGGTGACCAGGTATCTGATTTCAGTCGGAGAAGCCAGAATCGAACGAATTCAACTTGCTCACCAAGGCCTATGTCAACGCAACTATAAACAGCCAACTGTCCACAGTTCCCACTACATGCACACACATACTCACGTACGCATGCCTGCATATGTGTGCACACAGACACAGAGAAACTGTGGTTTTCTTTTCTCCACAGGGCACTAATATCCAGCTCATACACTGCTGCTGCTGATATGATAAAGCCAGGATCACTTCAGAGTCATGCTTTTAGCCACTCCAAAGGGACCTCATCAATGAATGCTCTTCTGGAAACTTGGGGAAAGAAATGAATGATGTGTCTACATGTACAGCCAACAAAAATCTCAGCTGTGTCTGGTCTGGCATAAGAAGCTCTCCTTTGAATGGAGTAGGAGGCCAAAGCCCCAGGCTGGGCAGCTTGTGTCCAGCTGTGCTTGTTTTTGTTTTGGGTGAAAAGTCACTAAAACCTCCAGAGAAACAAAGCAACTGTGTTTTTAGTCTTGTTTTGTTCTCATGAGTCAAACTTGCCAGGGACACAAAGCTGAAGTCTGTCCACAATATTCGTATGCTTCCCTTACACAGAGTCAGAAGTTCCAGCCAATCGCTCTTCCTTCTCCCACATGAGCTAATGGCTGTAGCTCTGTAGCCATGACACTGTTTACAACTGCGGACTTCTGGAATCAGTGAAGGGAAATTGCCCCTGTTCTAAGACATATTCTCCTGTCAAATGTCACTGTCTTTGTTTATTTGTTTGCCGTTTTTAGGAAGAGCATTTAGAAAATGAAGTCACGAGAACTGCCTTTTCTACTGAAGACAAACATCTGGACTTTCCCTACCTCTTTTTTCAGTTTCATGACAAAACTGAGCATGTGACCTGGGTCTGTTTCAGGGGAAACTGCAAGCACGCAGGGTTTCACCCGGAATTGAGAAGCCCATTTATTTCTCCATTTTCCTGTTTCTCATGATCACTGAGCACTCCTAGCCTTGCCACGAGTGGCTCACTGGAGTGAGAAGGTCAGGCCAGGAAGATCTGGAGAAACATACCCCTTCTGCACAAAGGCGTGAGTCACTTCGGAGAGCGTGTCCTGGGGAAGTAGGCCTGAAGTTCACCTCTTGTTCCCAGCCTGCCACCAACCCTAACAGCTTTCACCAGGTTAGCAGAACTGACTCTGGAAAGAGGAGACCAGAGGAAACTGTGACACGGCTCCAGGCTAGCAAACGGGGCGCCATCGGGAGCGCAGCGGAAGTTGCTGCCAGCCCAGCTACAACGCCAACTGTGTGGTGCTCTTGGCCTTTAAAGGCTCTCCCAGGAGCCTGTGCAGCTGGGGTCACCCTACTTGAGGATGGGGACTATTTTGGATGTCACCAAAAGGATTAAATGCCGGAACCCTTAGCACTTAAGACCTGCTGTTTTTCAAGTATTTCCCTTCATAAAAAAAGAAAAGTGACAGTAGCGTACTGCTCAATCTAATTCAAGCCTGGTGTTTCCAGCGTCTAGATCTTATGTACACTAAGTTCTGCGGCATGAAACCAAGCAAGCTGTTTCACTGATTTCCTTCTACAGGTGCCTCAGTGCAGAGGCATGAGCAATGGGGACTGCAGAAGGACTAGGGATGTTGTGAGCCATCTGGATCTGTCAAGATGAAATCTCTCCAAATCCTGACTCTCTAGCTGCTCCTGGCCTGTTTCACTTATAAAATAAATCATTTCCTAATTCTCTGACCTTAGATGACTCACTTAAACCCTCATCCTTCAGCTCTAATTTGTAAAATGGAGATAAGAGTACTCACCTCAAAAGGGTATTATCAAGATGACAATCAGGGAGTCCAGGTAAAGTACCTGGCATACAGCAAATGCATACTAAATGTGAGCTACTTTTAATGTATCTTCCTTGGGAAGAAGTATTTCTTGTGACTTACCCCCTGTAAGACTTGAAAGCTGTCGTTGTTAGGTGGTGGGTCTTGATCTGGGTCAACACCAACTCTGAAAGTCACCAGGGAGGAAGACAAGGAGAACAGCAAGTATTAGTTTGGCCCACAGTAGTCATGTTGATTGAAAGCCAGCAACCATCTTCCCAAAGCAAAAGGAGTGTGGTTAGCTACAGAGAGAAAGGCCGCCATGCAGAAGTCAGGTCACATACCACATCAGATACCAGAGTGGGGGCAGTAAATCCTGTGTGCTTACATCTTAAGGCCTCTGGAAATGGCACAGTCTCTGGACGCAGCACATGCTGCCAACTGTCTAGCTGCTTTCCTGTGCTAGGTGGTCCTCCTTACCAAAATGTGGCCACCCCAACCTGCTGTGACATTCCTAACATTCTGTTATGAAATTCTTCAATTTTGAAGGGAAGTGTTAAAGGGACTTTATAGCGAACACCTGTATACACACAGGTACAAGATTCTACCATTAACACTTTATTGAAGTTTCTTTATGACCTATTTCTCTATCCTCCATCTTACTTTTTGCATCCATTCAAATAAAGCAGCAGGCGTCAGTACACTTTCCGTGACTACTTCCATATGCACAGCAGCAGCCTCTCCTTGTCCCAACCTGAACCAGGCTCCTCTGAATCCTCTTCCCAAATAGGCTCTGACCTTTGGGCTTCTGTGTCTCACTTTGTATTTCCCAATTTTAGCAAAGAATCCTGCTAAATCAGTTCAGTGAGAAACTCACCCTTATCTGATCTCCCTCAATATCTGATGAAGGAGATCATCCCCCTCTATCCCCCAGGTGATATCTGATCTCCCTGCCCTGCCTTCAGCAAGAATCGTGGTAGGTCACTTTAGCCAGAATCTCCCTTATCCTGAAGTTTCCTCTTTGTAACTTTCCATCCATGGAGCCCTGCCTTTTTCTTTTCATTGTAAAACTCCATCTAGTAGTCCCTGTACCAGCAGTAATGATCCTGAAAATAAAGTCTAGCTTTAAAGTCTGGCACTTTAACAAGCGCCAGAGTAATTTTTTTAGCAGTATCATTAACTGGAGTCTTAGCTTGCTTTAATCCTCATACCTTCCACACTCTCCCACATCAAAGATGACCTGCAAACTCATACATTTGAAAGCAACAACTGAAGATGGAAAGGAAAGGCAAAGTGACAAAATCAACTTATAATGATTTCCAGAAAAGCAATCAGGCTGTTGTCTTGGCTTAATCACGTACCAACTGTCGTACCATGCATCTGTTAATTTTCTATCCCTGCACCTTCCTCATTCTGAGGTAAAGAACGGTGACATGGATGATGCAGATAACATGGAGCAATGCGGGGGGTGGGGTGCAAAGCACCAGGAAAATCCTCTCTCTCCCTTCACTCACTCCAGGGTCGAGTGTCACAAAGAATGGATGGGGTCCTAAAAGGTAAACCAAAAAGCCAACTTTCAGCAGACTAGTTGGGATTTGTGCTTGAAAAGAGGTTGGCTTTACAGGGCTCTATTTGCTGTCTGCTATCAGGGCACTGATTCTGATGGGCAGACAATGAACACGCAAAGCCCCAAATGCCCGCCTTTACTGTCCTCTTCTTCCTCCTCTCTCCACCTGTGATACTCAGGATCTTTCCTAAGAAAAGAGACTATATGGAAATGGGGGTAGGTAGGAAATAGCACAGATATACCCAACCTCTCAATGCCTGCCTCTTATTCCAGGTTTGCAGAGCACTCACTCAAGATGTGTGCCCCCAAGAAAAGGGACAGAACAGGAAATGCCTCATATTGTGCTGAAACCAAAGTTTAAAACTACAAGGTGAATTTGTGTATTCAGAAAATATTTACAGAGACTCTGCTCTGCCAGGCACTGTCGTGAGCACTTGGTTAAAGCCTACAGTGGGCCTAGCACCAGATTCCCTCCCCAGGGGCCTGGGCTTGGATGGGACCTTTGGGTTCAATTAGCTGGACTTTGCACATGCTAGAGGCTACTTCAAGGTGGTGATTTCTGAGGCCCTCTGGAGGTGTGTCCTCACCACTAGACATTATCTAGGGATGTTTGAGCAACAAATCCCACAGAGATCTTTGACATAAAAATCGCCTGATTCAGGGGCCCAAGAATCATCCACAAAAGTCACATCAGAACCCCAGCGCACGCAGTGTAACAAAAGAAAGGGGCCACAGGAGAGGTTGCATATTGCTTTCATAGTTTTTGATCTTTAACCCCCACCTGTTTTTAGAGTCTCTTAATGTACATTGCATAGGGAAAAAACCGATATGGTGGCCATGTCTGAATGTGTAAGATCAAGAGCTAAGAATCCAATATGAGGCCTCATTTGGTGGATTATATAGCAGTACAAAGCCACTTACTTCATGCCAGACTAACTTACTTAAGATGAGCCCCCGGCTGCAGCCTCAGAGGGGCAGAGTGCTAATGATTCCAGTCTCTTGGTCAGCCTACCAGTAAGCCAGGCAGCATGGCTGCCTTCAGCCCAACCACAAAGAGGCTGCCAGTGGGTGGGGCATAAAGTGCAGGATGGCCAAAATATGGCAGTTCAGGCCTGTCACTAATAATCTCTCCATTCAGCACTGTGAATTTTTGAAAGAGTTGTAACTTTTGTACATGGTTTCAAGGTCATTTAAGAGAGAACAAATTGACCTTATCAGCCCAGATGAAATAGGAGGCCTATGGACAGGGGAAGAAGACTTCAGTGTGTCCTGTACTATAGCAAAGAAAATAAAGTCAAATCCTACTGCATTTGGCCTCTAATGAAATTTGGCCCCTTCTATTCTTTAAATCTCCATTAGGAAAAGAAAATATGTTTAATAAGAATTAAAATAAATTCTGTTTAACAAGAACTGCTTCTAAAGACGAGGCTTGGACCATTTTCACTCGAGTCCCGAAGACCTCAGTAGAGCTCATCTATTCATCCTGGCCAGAGCAGAACTCCAAGCAATGCCCAAAACATTGCAATAACTTGGCAAAATCATGAAATTAGGGCCACTCTAATCTCATCCCAAACCTAAGAGGTTTGCCATTTTGTTCTGGGGAAAAAACTGAAAGTAGTTCTAGATCTGCGCTGCCTGGTAGAATTTCTGGCAACAATAGCAGGGTTCTACACCTACACTGGTGACTACTAATCACGCATGGCCATGAGCACTTGCAGTGCAGCTAGTATGGCTGAGAACTACATTTTACATTTTAGTTTTAATTAATTAAAATTTAAATAGCCATATGTGGTGAGCAGTTCCTGAACAGGGCAGAGTCTAGAAAGTACTAATTCCAGTCATGTCTCTATACTATCACTTTTTTCCCTACTAAAAAAGCAACAACTGTCTGCTTTCTGCTTTTCCAATAATAACATCCAAATTCCGAGGGTAATCACTATTTCAAGCAAGGATCACTAATGAATGATTTTGCCACTAGGTAAAAGGTTGTTGTTAATTTGGCCATTCCAGTAATGTCAAAAGATCACTCTACAGATTACCTTTTAATTACAAAGAGAAAATGGTACCTTGACCATGGAGAAACTCAAGGTCATAACCTTAACTAAGTGATCGACTGGGGCATCATAAAGGGGGAGTCTGACAACATCCTCATCTCATAGGATACAATAAGAAATGCGTAACACTGCTTCTATAGGACTTTTTTTTTTAGGCAAGCACTCTACCACTTGAGCTAAATCCCCACCCCCCCACAGGACTTTTGACAGAGATGATTATCCATCTTCAGTCATGATGAAAACATCAGAAAAATCCAAACTGTGGGACATTCTGTAGATGACTATCCTGAATACTTAAAAAAAGGCCATAAGTGACCAAAAACAGGGGGAGGGGGGAGTGATTGTTCTGGATTAAATGACACTAAACAGATGCAACAATCAAAATAAATTTTGATTTATTTTGACATGCACATGTGTGTGTGTGTCTGTAAAATCATGTTACTTTTCTGCAGTGTACGATCATGTAGGAGACTGGATTCCTAGAAGACACACACAGGAGTACTTATGGGTAGAAAATCTGCAATATGCAAGTATTTCAAAATAGTTAAGAGTGAGAAAGAGAGAAGGCAAAAATCATCCCCCAAATGACAAAATATTAACAAGTAATGAATCCAGTTTACTACCTGTGTACTGATTGTTCTACTCTTGCCCTTTTTTTTTTTTTGCAGATTTAACAAGTTTCACAATTTAAAAAGGAAGATACTTAATTACATCCTTGGTAAAAATGTTTCAAGAGCATGACTGTCTACTTTTCTCTCTACTTTAATCTAGTGTACTAATATTGATAATTCATGGGCTTATACTATTCTAAGTCTTTACCATAAATTGTAAAGAATTGTAAACATAAGGTGCTATATGTAAGCACAGGTATTAAGCGAACACAGGTTCTAGTAATTATGTGGTTTTCTTTTCCAGATAAATTCTGGAATGTCTGTGGAGATTCTTTCTCCTAAAAGTGAAGGGCAAGGAGAAAAATGGTAGTTAACTAAGACCTGGTTAAGCAAATTCCAACCAACGTAGCAATTTTCAGATCTGCTTGTGTACATGGCTTGGAAACCTGTAGTTCTAAGGACAGACTTACCGATGCCCTGTTTTCTGGCTTTTATCATCATTTACCATGGAGATTTCAATCTTCACAGTAGCCACTTGCTTACAGCCACCTGAGATACAACCCAAACTCTTGACAGCATAGAGCCTGAAAGGACCTCACGGCCCTCTCACAGACAGAAGAATGTGGGAAGAGCCCTTGGAGTCTTTTGGAGGTCCCTGTGATTAGTGTAAGCACTTAGCAGGAATATTCCAAGAAAAGAAAGACAGACCTGCTTCCCAGTTTGCTACTGCTTTTTAAATGCCCAAAAGAAAACAGATTAGGGGCCATGAGACACAAATGATGTTCTTCTACAATTCTTTCTCCATTCAAGGCTGTTTACTTTTGGGCGATTTAATAATTACTTTACTGGCAGGCTTGAAGACCCTTGGACCAATCCCCAAGGATGACACAGGATTTTGGGTCTCCTACTAAAGGCCCCACCCTTGGTGCAGAGCCCAGAACCAAACCAGTCTCTGAGAACAGGAAGTAAAGCAATGGTCTAGGGTGTATGGTGTGGTGCTAGGCAACAAGAAAGATCAGATACACGATTTTAATTGCAGATTTAAAGCTTCAGAAGACATGATATGAGCCCTTAGCTTTTTGAAGTTCCTAGTTTCAGGCAACTATCCACAATTTATATTTCTCTCTTGACCTGCTACAATGCTTTTGATCCAGGACACTGTATAAATCTGGAACTCTGTGTGCTGCTTTAATGTATCATATTTTAGCATTCTCCTCATACACCTTGGCTGAACTCATTGGAGCACATATAACAGTCTTTTCTTCCAAAATGAACTGAGTTATCTGTATTTTCACTGAGCATGAGGCAAATGTGCAAATCCCACACCAAAGGAGAAAATAAAGTGATCAAACTGATGTGCTCATTCTAGAATGAATAAATACCAAAACTGATAGTTTTCCCTCTACTAATTTATCCATTCTGATTAAAAGATAAAATGCCATGAAATCTCAAAAATTTTAGAACTATTCTACTTTAATCACTAATTTTTGGAGGGAGGTGGTGCTGGAGATTGAACCAGGGCCTAGTGCATATTAAGCAATACTCTACCACTGAGCTACACCCTGACCATTGGTAATACTTAAAATATGGATAGTCAAGGCCTTGAATAATATTAAAAATGAGACATATACCTCCATGTAAAACCTTGAACACCAGATCATAAACTGAATCCTCTCACGTTCCATGTCCCTAGTGTAATGACTTACACTTGCCTGGAGGATCGTCTTTCTTAAAGGTAGGATGCTTCAAACGAAAGGGTTTCTTCTACAGCTTAACTGGTACCTAAAGTCAGGTCTCCAAAAATGAACTCTGTGTGTGTGTGCGTGTGCATGTACGTGTGTGTGTGTGTGTGTGTGTGTGTGAACAGTACAAAGAAGGGTGAACCCAGTGAGCTTAAATACTTAATTTCAAGTGTGTCATTGGAGTGTACATCTGTGCTGTGACATCTCAAGACCTGCTGCTTTCACCACTGCCCTCAGGGAGAGAGACTTTTTATAATGCCAAGAACAGAGTTAAAGCCTATTTTTGATCCACCAGTACCAAGAAAAGAGGTAAAAAGAAAGCATGCCAATTAGAGATATTTAAAGGAAAGAAGAAACTGAGTTTTTACTCAGTTTGCTCCTATATCACCCTTAAGCATAATTACACCATGAACTTGGGTGCATATTGAGAAACAAATTGCATTAGAGAAATCTTTATTCTTTTGTTAAAAAGTTCTTCCTATCTTCTGAATCACCACAAGAAAGTACAACTACATGAATAACATACTTTAAAAAACCACAACAGCACTGGTATTTAATTAAGATGGTGTAAGTCATGCCCTAGTCATAGCTAAAATTTGAAATTCTAGTTCTCTGGATGGGCTACAAGCCTCGTTTACTAGGTCGTAAGTAGGATTTTGTGGGAGAAGTATTGGTGGCTTTGAAAATAAATTGCTCTAAACACTAAGGTCAGTTGTACCTCAAGGAGACACTAGCCAATGTAGGCTTTAGTGTTAGCAACACACTGCCAAAAATATGAGGAAGGGGGACAGAATCCCAGGCAAAGTGACACATCAATCGATCCAGAGAAACAGTGGAAAGAATGATTAGAATTGACTTATCTCTTGCCCCTTGGCTAAAAGAGGAGTGTGGTGTGCACAAAGGAAGGAAGAAACAAACAACAATAAGAGAAATATCTCAGGTTAGAAGGAGGAGAAAAGCCAGGCCCAGTTAATTGTTTTCTGAGGATGCCCTTGTGTCACCTGAAGTACTGCCAGCAGTGTTCGTTCTGGTCCTCTTCGGAGGGCTCCTCCACACCAACTCTGGGCAGCAGAAGAAGGGAACGTGAGTGTGACAGGGAAAGGAGAGGGGCCAGGAGCCCTGGGCACACAACTTGGACCATTTCTATGAAAGAATAGGTCATCTTACTTATGATGTAAACCCACGCCACTCTTTCGTGGTGCTGGGGATGGAACCCAGGCCCTTGCGCATGCTAAGCATGCATTCTACAACTCAGCTACATACTCCTCCTAAGTTGTCCCCATTCTCTAAAGTCAGGAGAAGCTGTTAAATTTAAAGTAACAATGTTAGGAGCCAGGTCAAATGAAAATTAATCAAGAATAAAGCTGAGCTTCTCAAAATGTAATGAAGCCAGAGGAAAATTTGCACATTATAGAAAATGAATTTATACAATTTTTCAGGAATTCATCTGTTTCATAAAGCAAGATACATCTACATAAAAATAGAAAAGAGATAGTTAATTGTTATATATGTGAAGTGTTTACACATATATTTACACACAGTTGATAAGAAGAGCAAAAATCAGTATATTACTGAAAAACAGCGACAATATTTAAGAAGACAAAGATGGACCTTTTTTCTAGATAAGCAAACCACACTGCCCATGGGCTCAACTTGAAGGTCAGGAACCCAACTTCTGCTTTTCTCTTTCCTTTTGGCCTTTGACTTGGCACTTTCACTTTCCTTAATGATTTCATGGTTACTCAGAATACATTTCACATTAACATCATGTTAAGGCAGGGTTTTGCAAACTCAGTATTACTGACCTTTGGGGCCAGATAATTCTCTGCTGGGGAAGGCCAACATCTTTTACTCACAAGATACCAATGGCAGCCCCACTTGCCCACCCCAAGTTGTGGCTACCAAAGATGTCTCCAAATGTCCTCTGGTGCCATATTTGCCCTCGAATGAAAATTGCTGCATTAAAACACATATTCTCAACAGAGAGGATGATGGTTTTTTTTGTTTTGTTTTGTTTTGTTTTGTTTTGTTTTTTTTGGTGCCGGGGATCGAACACGGGACCTTGTGCTTGCAAGGCAAGCACTGTAACCACTGAGCTAAATCCCCAGCCGAGAGGATGATGTTTTGATGGATGTCAAAATTGACTCCTGAGGGACAAAACCAAACAAAAAGTCCCCCAAAACATATGTAGCGTAACAGTTGTAGTCTTCCAAAGCACCACAGCATATAAACAGATACACAGTAGATTAGTGGTATTAAAATTTCACTGGAGGAAGTAATTGTGGGAAAAAAATTAAGGCACCTTACAGGGAGCAATAATGAAAAAATAAAAAAAGGTTGAGAAACACTATGGTCACCAATGCTCAAATTCTCATGCTACCCATACCCCCTGAAATATGCGAGTACTGTAAAAACCTAGTGCTTCTTAACATGGTACTTTTACTTAGTTACAAGTTCAGAATGTGACTTAAATCAGGCTCTGTATTATGATACCATTGAAAAACAATAATAAACACCAGAAAAACAAGCCAGATTCCTTTAAGGTTAGGATTCATTATTGTTTAAGTAATTGAAACAGGGATCACAGATAATGTAACAGGCAAAATACACCAAGTACATACCAAGCACCAGAAGGCACATTTAATGAGAGAATTTTTTTTGTTGGTGCTGGGGACCAAAGTCAGGGCCTAGCACATGCTAGGCAAGTGCTCTACCACTGAGCTATACCCTCTAGTCCCTAGTAAGATAATTCACCATAACATTCATTTATAATCATATTTTATCATCACACTATGATTGTCTCTATTTAATCAGTGAAGAAACCAAGGGTTAGAGGCGAAATACGTTGCCCAAGGTTGCAGAGGTAGAAATGGTGGGGGCAAGATTCCAATTCAGGCTGTTATACCCCAGAACCCCAGCTCTTCCCCTTACAGGACAATGCCTTTGAGTACAAAGTAACATCCTTAAACTCTTAAAAGAAAAGACAAATACTATTTAAGTAAATTGCTCAGGGTTTCTCTCTGCCCTTATTCCCTATATTATCTTGCTAAAAACTTTATCATAAATTCTCAGTAAATTCTCCACCCAAACAGGATTATGCCAACCAGACTGTTTTTACTTGTCCTTGAATGGTTATATGACTGCCCTGTGGGGTGTGAAGGTTACTTGTTCCTTTGGCTGGTGGGACGTGCACACATCCATTGCCTCCCTGCCCCACCATCACTATCATATCATGTGTGCCCCTTGAAGCTGGGGGCTATAAGAGGATAGCCACCATGCCACCACCATGTGCTCAGGGCACACACAAGGCTCGTCTACTGAAATACTGTAATCCCAAGATCATTCGTTTAAGTTGCCCAAATCATATTCTTTGTGAATAACAACACTTACTCAAGAGACTAAAAAAAAGTTATGTAGTTTGTGTATTAAGAGAAAAAATTTAGCATCTTGCCATTATATTTTAAAATACTAATCACAAATCATCAATTTAAAAATATCAATTAGACTTATGGAAAGTAATAACCTTATGGAGTGTTATAACCTGGCTTTGGATTGGCAGTTGTATTTTTTCTTTGTTTGTTTTTTTGAGACAGGGTCTCACTATGCAGTCCAGCCTAGCCTTGAACTCACTACGTAGCCCAGGCTGGCCTCAAATTTGCAGAGATCCTCCTGCCTCAGCCTCCTGAGTGCTGGGATTAGAGACATGTGCCACAACGCCCAGCTGTAATTGTACTCGTTTTTATTTTATACACAGATTTGAAATTAGCCACGGTTAAGAATCACAGTGAACTTCGAATTACCTATGGTGTAACTCCCAGACCCACCCTGAGTTTCCAACTTCTGAGCAGCTACTTAACAGCTCATCGCGACCTCCATTAGCAGCTGGGAGAAACAAGGAACAACTAGTACTCCTAGGGGCCAAAACACCACACTGAACACCAGGGGGTTTCTGAATCAATTTAAAATAAGAACTTGAGTTACAGAAATGAGTCATGGCCATTAGGTAACACCACAAGCTACAAGCCAGAAAAACTAATCAGTCTCATTACCTTATTTTGGAGGGAATTTCTCCTGATGCAATTTCTGTAAATGTCAGTTTCTACACTTACACAAGTATTATTTATACACATCTGGAAAAAACAACAAACTAACACTATATATATTTTTCTACAATGGCAATTTTGCTTTGTTATGTTGTCTGGGTAGAGTTGGACAGAAGGAAGGAATAAAGACAGGAGCAGAAATCAATTAAATGGAAAACAGATAAGTAATACAGAAAATTGACAAGATAGCTGATTTTTGGAAAAGATCAATAATATTGACAAACCTATAGCAAGACTGAGGGGGGCAGGGAGGATACACATCATTAGGAAGAAAATAGCAAAAACTATCAGGAATGAAACAGAGTATATAGCTATAAACCCTATAGATATAAAAAAGATAATAAAGGAATGTTATGAACAACATAAATATGACAACTTAGATGAAACTGACCAATTTCACACAGTACCACAACTCATACAGTATGAAATATATAATCTGAATAGTCCTGTAACTACGTAGTTTAAAAATTCCTGAAAAAGAATTCTGCAGGCCTACGTGGTTTCACTGGATAATTCTACCAAAAGGTTAAAGAACAGCACCAATTCTACACAATTTCTTCCAGAAACCACAAAAGCAGGGAACATGCCCCAACTCATGTTGTTAAGGCACATTACCCAGATACCAAAATCAAACAAAACCAGTACAAAAAAAGAGAACTGAGCAATATCTGTCATGAACATAGACATAAAAATTCTTAACAAAAATTTTGCTCATAGAATTTAGCAATATGTATATGCATATTAATAGGCTAAACAAGAAAAAATGATATGATCTTATCAATTGATGCAGAAAAAGCATTTGAAAAAATTCAATACTCGTTCATGACAAAAATTATCAAAAATCAAACAAGAGATAGGAATTTCCTCAACTTGATAATGAATATCTATAAAAACCCTATTGCTAACACTATACCTGGTGGTGAAAGACCAAATGTTTCACTCTGAAGACTGGGAACAAGGCCAGGCTGTCTGCTTGCACCACTCATAAACACAGCACTGAAAGTCAGCCAGAGCCATAAGGCAAGAACACAAAAGGACACTCATTGGAAAGGGTGAAATAAAATCATCTCTACTTGCAAATGACATGATGACTATGTAGAAAATCCCAAACACAAAACAAAACAATTCCCATCAAAGCCCCTTCCAGAACTAACAAGTGAGTTCAACAAAGTGACAGAATTCAAGATCTAACAAAACATGCACATGCCTTGTCTGCTAACTACCACCAAATACTAATGACACTAGTCAAAGAGGGTCTAAATTTGGAAGCACACTATGTTGATGGATTGGAAGACATAATATAATAAATTATAAATCTCCTCAAGCTGATATATAGGTTTAATGTAATTCCTATGAAAGTCTGGAAGGATTTTAGATACAGCCAAGTTTATTTTATAATTGATAGGGAGCAGAGCTAAAGTAACAAAGATTCTGAAAAAGAATAATAAAGCAAGAGGAACTCCTGTACCTGATGCCAAGGCTTCCTGTGTAACTACGATTATCAAAACAGTATGGCATTTTTGGTGGGATAGACACATAAATCAATGAACAAGACAAAAACAGGTCCTTATGCACACAGATAACTGATTTCTGGAAAGGAGCCCAAGTAATTCAGTAGAGTAAGGATAGTCTTTCTAATAAATCATACTGGAACAACTGGGGAGCCACAGGCATATGAAATAAAACCTCAACCTTAACCTCACATCTTATACAAAAATTAACTCAAAGAGGATCCCAGACTTAAATGTGAGCAATAAAACTAAAAACTTTTAAGGAAACAATGCAGAATAAAATCTTCAGAACCTAGGGCTTGGTGAAGAGTTCTTAGACATGACACCAAATTAATGATCCATAAAAAAAGATAGATTGCATTTCATCAAAATTAAAACTTCTGCTCTATGAAACTACTAAAAGCATTACAAGACAAGCTACTGACTAGGAGAAAATATTTACAAACCAGGTACATGACAAAAGACTATTATCTACAAAAGGAACTTCCAAAACTAAATTTAAAAAATCAGATTAGAAAAGGGACAAAAGACCTGAACAAATACTTTACCAAGGAAGATACAAATGGCAAATAAGCACATGAAGAGATGTTCAATGTCACTAGCCACGAGAGAAACTCAAATCAAGACTACAATGCGATATTTCCACACATGTATGAGAACAGCTGGAATGAAGAACAGTAATAATACTGAATTCTGGCAGGGATGCCAAGAAACTGGATCTCTCATATGCTACTACTGGGAATGTAAAATGGGACAGCCACTCTGGATAACTGTCTGGCAGTCTCTTAGAGAACTGAACATACACTTACTGTCTGGCCTAGTAAATATAAAAATCTATTCACGGTAGCTTTATACTACCTAGCTGTCCTTCAATGGGTGACGTGTCAGACAAATTCTAGTATCTCCCTACCATGGACTCAGCAATAAAAAGGAACAAACTCTTGACAGATCCAACCACCTACATGGATCTCCAGGGTATTATGCTGAGTAAGGGAAAAAGCCAATCTCAAAAGATCATATACTATATGATTCCAGGTCTATAAAGTTCTGGAAATGACAAAATTATAGTGATAGAAAGCAAATTGGAGATTGCCAGGGGTGAGGGATGCTGGGGAGTGAGGAGGTCAGTGTGACATGCAGGGTAGGACTAGGGACATCTTTATGATAATGAAACAGTTCTGTATCTTGATTGTAATGGTGCTTACACAAAACTGTGTATAAAATGACATAGAACTATGCACATGCATTGAGCCCACGTGAGCTCCTGATTGTAATATTGTACCATAGCTGTGTAAGATGCAACCACCAGGAAAAACTAGATAAAACCCTCATGGAACCTGTTGGTTCTATTTTTGCAACTTCCCGTGAGTCTGTGACTATTTAAAAATAAAAAGGTTTTCAAAAATTATGCCAAAGAGGTGTTGGGGATTTAGCACAAGGCCCTGAGTTTGATCCCCAGCACCCAAAATCAAAACAAAACAAAACAAAACAATTATGCTGAAGAAAAATTTTATCCCCTGAAATCTCCTGGTTCACATATGAAAGAAACTTGAGAGAAAAGTTTTCCCAAATTTGATGATTCCCATAAGTTTCATGACATTACCAATAAAGAATAGTGAAGCTGAATGAATCTTTTCTGAAATATCAATACAGTATTGGCAAATTTTGATCACCTATGCTAGAGAAAAGACTGATTTATATTTCTATCCTCTCCGTAGATAATAACACAAAATTATTATAGGAAGAAGGGAATCAAAAAGCAGGCAGATAAAAAATATTACAGACTGAGTTCCATTACCTGAAATGTTTGGGACCAGAAGTGCTTCAGATTTTGGAGAATTTTTTTTTTAGAGTATTTACATAGGTTTTACCAGTTGAGTATCCCTAATCTGAAATTTGAAATACCATAAAATCTGAAACTTTTGTTTGAGTGCCATAGTGCTCAAAAAGTTTTAGATTTTGGAGTATTTCAGATTTTGGACTTTTGGATTACAGATGCACAGCCTGTATAGAGAATTGTCAGGCAGCAAATAAATAATTTTTGTATGATTTTTTATATTTTATGATATCTATATTAAGAATTTTTAAAACTTTGAAACATACAGTAATTTCTCATTTTATTAAGAAAAAATCACACATATACACTTTTTTTCAGAAAATACTTGCTCTTATACCTGAATTTTTATGAGCAATTTAATGGAGCTCTCTAAATTGTACAAAAGTGCCAGGCCCCACAAAATTGAAACCTGGTGCTACATGCAGATATTCTAGTAGATTGTAAAAGAACTTAGACTTCAGAGTTGCACAAAACCTCATCATCATGTACCTGTGATACTAAAGGTAAACTACTCACCTCTTTAAGTTTTAGTTTTCTCATCCATAAAATGCTCATAGAACCAGGATAACAGTATACATGCATGAAAATGTAATTGGTTGGCCTTTATATGAAATGGCATATTATTTGCATAGACTCTATGCACATCCTCCTGATATTTTAATCATATGTAGATTACTTATGATATCTAATATCATGTAAATGCTCTGTAAATACGGTAGTACTGTCCAGGGAATAATGATAAGGAAAAAAGTCCGCACATTCAGTACAGATGCAATTTCTTTCTAAAAATATTTTTAAACTGAGGTTGACTGCATCTGCAGATGTGGAAACCACAGATACCAGGGTTGGCTGTATACAGAAAGCACTTAGAACATAATACCTCGCACCCAGTAAGGGGTCATAAAATGACCCCTAGAGCAGTCACTGTTGTCAACAGCCATCTTCAATTTCTCCTTCCTATCAGCTCGCAGCCTAGTGCAGGCATCCTGGCTTTTGTGTGCCTCAGGGAAAGCTGCTCAAGCTCTCAGTTCTTGGTAAGTCTGTTTGAAAGGCCTGCTTTACTTTTTTAAAAAAAGCCATGAGAAGTGCCAATAAGTCAACTTTCTACTGTCAGTGGAAAATTATTTGGCCCTAGATATGTTCGGGGAGCGTTGGAAAACAAAAAATGACTTACCAAATAGCATGCAAAATGAAAATGATTTAATCAGGCTCTGAGCATCCAGGGTGCCTACTGCATGACCACATTACAGGAACAGGAAGTAATCTCAAAGGTCACGGAATGCAAAGATTCTCAGCTATGTGCAGGGTCAACCAACTTGCTTGTCCTAATCCTGCTACACAGAACAAAGATGGTGCAATCTTATATATCAAGTTTAAAGCCATGAGACTATATAGTCTCTTCTTCGGGTTTATATTCCCAAGGATGGATTATTTTCCTTAATCTAACCCTTGAGATTCATGCCAGGATGTTGAAATTCTAATCATCCTTAATTTTATGACATTAAAGTAGCCCTTAGCACAGGTGCATCCCTTACAGGCAGTACAGTACAACATTCAAGCATATGGACTCTGCAGCAAGAACGCCTGCCTTCAAATCCTAGCTCATTCACTTAAGAGTTCTGTGACCTTGGGCAAGTTGTTGTTGCATGTCTTAGTTTCCCAAACACTAAAATAGAAGTAATAGTATTTCTCTTATAGGAATGTTATAAGAAGTATCTTAATATATTCATAACATCTCAAACACGCCTGCAACACAAGTGTTAGTGATAATTATGAATGTTACCAATAAGGCCCCATCTGGATTTGCATGCTAACACATGCTAGCCCAGAAATGGTGCAGCTGGCAGTGGTCAAGCCTGGTAATCCCTGCCTAACACCAATACAAAAGTTTCAGGTAGAAATGGGCAGTTTACCAAATTCTACCTTTCTTCCCAACTCCAAGGATGACTGGGAGATCTTTGTTCATTTTCTCATGTATTTTAATCTAGAGAATACAACTACCGTATAAACCAGTAGAAAAAGAAAAAGCACCGCCACCTTGTGGATTTTCAGAGAATGACTCCTTACACCTTCAGACTGAATGTCTTCATGGTCCTGATTAGGATCCTGGTTACCCTCTGCAACCTAGAACCGTGGCAGGTGGCCAGTGTACCTCCAATACTTGGAGCTGCAGGGCCCTAGAGGCAGCCTGGAAGAGCACCTTCATTTACTGCTGAGGAAAACTGAGTCCAAGACATGAGGGGCTTGTCTTAAATCAGTGTCAGAGTTAGGTTGTAGGTTTCTGGAATTCTTTTCCAATGTTAGGGTTAGAGTTCACAAACACTATTTGGAAGTCAAATATTCTTTTAAGAACAATCAAACTCATGTCAGTGCTTTTCTGTCCTGACACAGCTGTAAAACCACAGAGAAGTCCATGAGGCTGCAACAGATGGAGGTTACACAGGAAAGGTCACTTCTTAGTGGACTCAAGCAAGAAGAAACACAGTACACAATTTCATGATAAAACAAAACTCTGATTACTCCTTTTTCTTTCTGGCTGATGAGTTTATTCTCCAGGTCCTATGCTTCACTGCAAAGGAACATGAAATACTGGACACTGCCAGCAGCTACAGGTTTATTCTGTCTCCTACAGATTTAAAACTTTCTGAGTTCTTACCCTAAAATCCTGTTCTAAGATCCAGGTATTTCTAATTTTTTGCATGTTTATATTGATAAAAATTTTAATGACAATTTTTTTCTCCTAAAAAAATCACGATATACCAAAATTTTGCTTTTTTAAAAAATTTTAACCCCCCCCCAAAATAAACAAGAGACTTTGAAAACCTCCCAGGAACTAGGCAGTAGCATACACTTCACGGCACACTGAACATTGTCAAGAATACTCATAAGTGACATCTGTAGGCATGAAACTGGCCTTGGTCCCAAACTGACCTTATATTAAGCCATGACAGCATGGGCGTCGTGCCTCCACCAATGATCCAAACAGTGAAGAAGACGATGAGGAGGGTAGTTGTGAACATCATCTGGCGAGCGTAGGATGCTGTGTCCCGGATGGCCAATGCGAATGCCATCGCTCCCCTGAGGCCTGCAGCAACCAAAAGGGAAGATCTACTGGTGATATCTGACAATGGTTCCTCAAAATCCCTGCTGCCACTTGGGGCTAATAAACTCCTGCCATTTGTGTTGGGAGCCTAGCTGCTTTACTCAGAAGAACCCTAAAGGTAACTTTCTCTTCTTTGAAGCTGTTTGGCAAAGTTCACAAACACAGTGAGAAATGCACTGCATTGCTTTGTACAGCATATTTTAGAATACTAAGACTCTTAGTAAATGATTCTCCTGCTAGTAATTTAAAGTATAAGAAACACAAATAAGCAATAATAACATAAAATCTAAGTCTGTGACCCAACACTATCAAATACTACACAATCAAAATAAACTTGAATGTATCAAGTACACATTTGTGAAAAAAAAAACAGCATTTCCTTTGCAAAGGGAGAAACCACACAGAGAAATGAAAAAATGGCCTAACCTACATCAGAAGTTGGCAGCTATTTTAAAAACATTTTTATTAGTATACACTTGTGATACATAATGAATATATTCATTGTCCGGTGTGGCTACATATACATATAGCATCTCTATCTCTAAAGAGCCAGATATTAAAAATTTTAGATTTTTCTCTGGTTTCTTGAGATGCAGTCTTGCTATGTATTCCAGGCTGGCCTTGAACTCTATGTAGCCCATGCTGGTCTTGAACTTGTGGCAATTCTCCTACCTCAGCCTTCCAAGTGCTGGGATTACAGGCATGCACTACCACACCCAGTTTAAATATTTTAGGTTTTGTGGGCCAGGAAGCACAATCAAGGACACTGTGTAGGTACTCATGTAAAAGATCAAAAACAGACTGCCACATACTGTTAATGGGAAAGATCAAGAACAACAATAATTGAGTACACTTTTTTAATATAGGTCTACTAATGAAAAGAATGGGGTTCTTTGGGGGAGGGCATATTTGCTTAGTTGGGTTTCAAAGTTTACATTCCTTATCATCAAAAAGATTGCAAATATTCATCTGAAAAAAGGTATTGTTAGCTGGTAGCCAGATGTAGCCCAGGGGCTGTGATTTGCTAATCCTTGATCTACATTAATGGGTTTTAAGATTAACACCAACAGTTTAATGTTTCATAGTATAACTTTCTAAGCTCTTTTGTTCCTTCCCCATACCATGCTCATAATTTGTTTTAGAGTAAAGATGGAATTCAGTCTTCAGTACATATCTAGTACTGTATGTGAGGTATGATCACAATGTACAGTGACTGTTTAAATTTTTAAAAATTTATTACAGTAAAAGATACATTGCCATTAACCCCCCTCAAAATACTCCCCCCTCTCTTCAAACAAACTTATCCCATCATTCACTTTCTGAAGCAGTTCTGGAAGTCCTCTTTTGCAAGTGTCTTTATGAGGTGCAATTAAAAATTCAGTGACTGCTGCTGCCAAGTGTCATCCAACATCAAGGCAGGCTTGTAAAAACACTACTGTGTGTCCTCATCCACCTCATTCACCAAATCTGGCACCACGCAACTTCTGGCTCTTCTCCAAAGAGAAAATGACCATGAAAGGTAAATATTTTGAATCGATTCAGGACATTGAGGCAGCCATGATACTGCAACTAAAGACATGGAAAAGGACTTCCAGAACTACTTCAGAAAGTGGCAAGAACAATGGGATAAGTGTGTCAAAGCGAGGGGGAATATTCTGAAGGTGATTAATGATAATGCATCTTTTACTGCAATAATTTTAAAAAATTAAACATTCATTGCATTTTTCAATCACTCCACATAAATTCTTAATTCACCATGGGCAAGAATGTGTATATATTATATGAGAGAATAAAAAGTTAAAACTACTGTCTTCATCTATATATATTTTCCCCTTTTCCAATAATTTCACAATTATTAATACAATCTTCAAACTTCACAATTCACTAAAAAAAGAATTACTCAATAATATTAAGTTACATTAAAAAACAAAGTGGATGCTTTCTATTAATCTGTCCTACTAAAATATTTATGTATATCTAGATTACTCCAATGAGGTCAATGGTCAATATTTAAGCTCCTACAGGGATGTTATCTCAAAGAAGAGAATGAGGGGGTGAGAAAGAGACAATGTATGACACATTTCTTCATTTTATTATGTAAACACTAAAAGCAATATGAAAGTAGAACCACAGGTATTTCAAAGCCTTAAAGAATAAATTCCTTTTGAGCCACATTTATCCCAGAATAAAATAATATTTGTTTTTTTAATTTATCTTTTAAATAGTATGGTGCACTTCTCAGCCTTTTGGTAAGGAAGATAATGAACATACACAGCATGATCAAAATATATAATGAATATGTAAGATTTAAAAATTATTATAATAAAAGACACATTGCTATTATTCTCCCTCAAATTATTCGCCCGCACTTCAAACACACCTGTCCCATCATCCTTGTCACTTTCTGAAGCAGTTCTGGAAGTTCTCTTTCATATTTTTACGAAGTGTGATAAAAAATGCTGTGATGCTGCTGCCAAACGCCACCCAACAGAAAAGCCAGTTCATAAATACATCACAGTGTGTTTTCATCCACCATATTTACTGGATCTGGCACTGTGGAAATTATGATTCTTCGCCAAAGTCAAATGACCATGAAAGGTAAATGCATTGAATTGGTTCAGGACATCGAGGCAGCCACACTAGTACAACTACAGACACTCACGAAAGAAGGCTTCCAGAACTGCTTCAGAAAGTGGCAAGAATGATGGGATAACTGTGTTTGAACTGAGAGGGAGTATTTTGAGGGAGATTAATAGCAATGTGTCTTTTATTGTAATGATTGAAAAATTAGGGGTTAGGGATTTAACTCAAGTAGTTGAGAGCTTGCCTAGCAAGCGCAAGGCCCTGAGTTCGATCACCAGCACCCCCTCAAAAAATTAATCAGCACTTTTATCACTAATCATATTTGAAGTTTACCTAGATGACAGTCATCTCTAAATCATCTTTGTCTTATCCACTGCCATTTTCATAATATTCAAGCAGAAGTCTGTCACTGCCTTTCCTCACCAAACTCTCAATGTTTTCCAGCTGCCTTTGATTAAAACTCAAACTTTTTGATACAGCTCTGGAGCTTCTCTGTAGTCTCCACTCTACAGAAGTGGTTCTCAAAGTGTTGTCCTTAAACCACGAGCAGCAGCTGAGAATGTGCTAGAAATGCAAATTCTTGGGGTCCACCCCCAGAATCAGACACTCTGGTAGTAGTGCCTGCAATCTGTGCTTTAACAAGCCCAACAGAAGATTCTGGTGTAACCAAAAGGCTGCAGATCTCTAGTTTAGACACAGTTTTCTTTTCCAGTGTCATCGTCCTCCTGTATTGCTCCATATGTCGGACACTTCAACCAGACTGCCACCCTTCTTAAACAAAATACCAGGCAATGCTTGTCTCTGCCTTTCCACACTGCTGCTTCCTGAAATGCCATTTCTTCCAAGGCCATTTTGAAGGCTACCCCTTTTGCAAAGAGAGCTTCGAGGCCTCTCTTCCTATCCATGTGCCTTTCATACCTCTCTGTACAATTCACCAACCTCTCTTGGGAAGAAATTAGTTCTTTGTGCACTTTCTTCTCCCCAGCAGTCTGTGAGCTCCTGGAAGGAGGGTGGTCTTCGCATCCTCCACAACCCACAACTGTGGCTTACAAAAAGAGGATGTCAACAAATGTTAGGCACAGTGAAAAGTAACCATTACGGCAGGCCGCAGAGCACGTTCACACACAGGTTAGCACACAACAAAGTGGGCACTTTATGGAGTAGGGCCTGTTGGTGTGATTTCAGTACGACTCTGTCAGGTTCCCAAGAACCACTGCATGGAGTAAAGGCAGCTGCTACTCATTCTGCAGTCTGTTACAGCGCCCCTCCCCCAGCCCCACAGGACAGAGGTGCTTTAAAGGGTCACAGTGGCCTTCTGCTCCCAATACCTTCTCCCTCTGCTCTGCAGAGACACTCTAATCTGAGTTTTGTGTCTATAAAAATTGACATTTACCACCTTCGCCACATCATCTGCTCACGCCAACTGCTCTTTCCCTTCTTTACCTCCACATCTTTCTTTATTGTCCTTTGTTCCTTCAGTGGCTTCTCTGGACCTCGAAGCTTTACAGTAAATATGAGGGCAGGTGGATGACTGTGTAAACCACACAGAATATCACGGCTATCAAATTCTGGCTTTGGGTTTATGTTACTTTGTGAGTGTACTTTACTCCTTCTGTGCCACCGGAAGTGGAACTTCACCTAATTAGTTCCATTTCATTATTTTACAAGCGAAAACACTGTAGCTGGGAAGTACTGAGTGACATGCTCATGTTCTTTCTCATCACGACCTATTTTCCTTCTAATTTTAGGTCTGGGGCCCTTTTGAAACTTAAGGGTATAAATATCTACTAGAAAACAATCAGGTGCTTCGAATAGTTATAGTCCCTTGGGTGGCAGAGATGAAATAGATATGCAAATATTTTAGGAGAGGATGTCCACGTTTGGTTAGTTTGGTTTGTAAATCAATACTAATTCAGTTAACATGTACGGAAAATTAAAATTTTTTTTGTGAACCTTTATCAATTATATTTTAATTATACTATCATTGTTTTCCAAATAAAACCCATTTTCTCTACATTTACACTTTTTTTTTTACCTGAAAACATCATCATGTGTTGAAAATTCCAGCCAATCTTATGCCTTCTGCCCAAGTTGAGGAAGAATGAGAGCGGGTAAATGTGCGCAGCTCTGCCCAGGAAGATGGCAACCTGATGACCAGGCGGAGGTTAAGGGCACAACAGGTTTTCAGTATAGCACTTCCATGCAACTCTGGCGGAACAGAGAATTTTAGGGTTGCTATGATCTAGACAGCTGCCCAAAGAAACCAGGCTGTCTAGTGTCCCAGTCTAAACAAATCTGTCAGCAGCAAACGGGCGTCATCTGGCCAACTTTCTCCACTTTCTGGTTCAAAGAGATGTGGTCTAGTTTGTTAAACACATTGTTGTAACTTTCTGACTTAATTCATACTGCCCAATTCCTAAATCTATCTAAAAATGAGTCCAGAAATGAGCTAAAGTATCGTGGCAGACGTGGGAAGTTAAGAAAAGCAAACAGTATGCTGGGCTCTCCTGGAAGAAAAATAACAGAAAAATTCCTGACCCTGGAGATAAAATATCAAGAGAAAGTTGGTGGGCAAGAGCATGCAAGCTTCACTTGCAACTAAATATGGATTTCAATGCCCAGGAAGAGCCTACAAATATGATGTACTATGATGTAGGGAAACTAAAGACTTCCAGATCATTTAAAAATATCAACCCGCAATGATTTCTCTACCTAAATGGCTGAAATGTCTTTTGGAGACACAAGGAATGGAAGAGTGTAGAGAAGGAACTCTACTGTGGAAAGCAAAGAATTCAGGGAAACTGGCCATCTGTCACTTGCCAGATTTAGACAGTGCCCAACAGAGAGAGCTAAACACTTCCCCAGCAGAGAAGGAAACCCCGTGGGAGCCAGAGGAACAGGGAGCTTCCGTTTTGTTTCAGCAAAGCGCCAGCTGCAGGAGCCACAGCTGTTTCAGACAAAAGCCAGGGGGGAACTATCTTCTGCTTCCTCCGGGGTAAAGCATTCACTGTTTTGCCTCTTCTCTCTTTTTCTCTCTTTCTTTTCTTGGTTTGTTTTTAGTAAATGGAAACAGGTAGTGCTTATAAAGCACACTCTGTCACAGAGGTGAAGGAAAAGTCCTTCAATGGCCAGCAGGCTTTATGATTCCCAGAGGACCCAGCTTACCCTCTGAGAGTCCATCATGTGTAAACAAGGGCTATATGCTCAGTGTCTCTCACAAGATGCCATGCTGAGACTACATACCAGGAGAATGTGCCAGGTCTTTCTGGATAAAGAAGAAAATCACAAACCCTGCAGATTTCGAGCTATTACTCTGCTGAGTGTGTGAACCCAAGAAACAAGCTACCAGTTTAAACACAGGACACGCTAATTAGCAGGACTCTAGTACCATCACTATCTAGCAGCTTGGGGAGTGCTAGTCATTCCTGCACAAAAAAACAAAAAGCCCAGAAGTGAAATCAACTCCTTTTTTGCCAATATCATAAGGGTTAAGGATTCCCATGAGGCCTCAGAAAAAGGGAAAGTGAACATCCAGCAATAGATGACTTTTGCTCGGGATCTTGAATGCAGCCCCAGAAAAGTACACCTCAATGAAAACAACAGCATCTGCAGCCGAAAGAGTGAAACTCTCAACTACAATCCATTGCTAGGCACTCACATCTCTCCTCATCCAAGAGAAGTCACCTCCTAAACAGTGTCTCCCTTCTAAAAACTGCATTTGCAAATGGGACCAAGTCAAGAAAACAAGTATTTTTCCATTTTCTTGTTTTTTCTATTTACTCCCTTCCTTTAAATTAAAAACAAAACAAAACACAACAAAGGCGTCTTTCCCACAGTGATGCACAGTAGCAGGACAGCTCAGGTGAAATCATGGTCACTGCCTGTGGGCACCCCCGGGTGGCCTGAGGAAGGGCTGTCCATGCTGGGGATGCAGTTGGGAGCAAGAGGAATGGAACCTTCTAGTTGCCTAATCAGAGAGCCTCTGGGATTAAAATTTACATGGCACTGAAATGTCAGAAATAATCCTGAGAATGGATATGGTTGCCAATTGTTAGCTTTAGCCCAAGGGGAACTCTACAAAACAAACAATCCCATCCAAAGCACCAGCTTCACAGAAAGGCCAGCTTACACAGAAGATGCATGAAGGATCACCTGAGAATAAATGCCAGTCCTTTAAATCAAATACATTTGGCTTTATGAAACACCACTTAAACCGTTTTTTTCCTTATAAAAATGCCATGAGCTAGCATGGCCTAGTCACCCATCCAAAACAGAAATAACAATAAAAAATTGGAGCTGGCAGAGCTTCCCTAGCAGTGGTTACCTCTCCATGTTGAAAACAACAGAACAAGAAAAGGATACGAAAGCGCCAATGATGAAAATGGGGCTGAAAACATGCTTCTGGAAGGTAAACAGTGCAAGGCCCATGTAGGAGAAGATGAAGTTCTCTGCCAGGAAGTGCAACACCTCAAAGAGCTGCACAGGAAAGAGAAAAGGAATCATAAATCCCAGTACAATACCACCAGGTGACTTATCAGTACCAAGGCCCTCGCTCACCTGTTTGGTGCGACTTCTTGATTCTACTGACAGGTTGTTGTAGGTATAATGAGCTTGTGTGATTCCACAGAAAAGGACAGCTACAACACCTGTCAAGAGAGTTTTTAAAAATCAATGGAAAAAAAGAGGCAGGAAAAAACCCTGCTGAAACAAAAAGTTAAAGTAGGCAAACCCAGCATACCCAACGTCCTGAGTTTTGAGTTTCCTATTACGGAAAGCTCCCGCTAAGCTATACCTCACCACTCCTGTCCACTTTCCCTCCTCCATCTCTGCCTTTCCCGCTTCAAGGTCAAGTCTCCGAATTTCCCTCCTCCCACGACCACTAAGAGCATTTACTCTCTGCCTGTAAATTGCTCCTGGATTTGCCATCTGTAGTTGGCATATAGCATCCATTCCCTCAAGAAGACCATGAGAGCCCATCACACATTTTTGTCTTGTTCCTCTGTTTTTAGAATGAATGGACTTAATTTCAAATCAATGTGTTTTATTTTTGCATGGCCTCAGGATTCAACAAAATAGACTGGGAGTACTGTTCCATCTATCCGAGGCCTAATGATCTAGATTTCTGGCTAATGATAACCATTTTGTCACACAAGGCAAATGACACACCTGGGGCTATACATTCACAGAAGAGTCAAATTTCAAGGAAGTGTGGTACATTTTCAGGCTGCATATAAAGATATATTGCAGTGTTTTGATAAAACTACTTCCTAAGTACATGAATTTTAAGTAATAATTATACTTAAGTTTTCTAATGGAAAAATCTGTGCTTTTTTATTTTTAAAAATTAATTTATTAATTTGTATTTATTTTTGCAGTACCGAGGACTGAACCCAGGATCTTTGCACAGAGCTATATCTCCAGTCCTTTTTTTATTTTGAGATAGGGTCTTGCTAAATTTCTAAGTTGCCCACGTTGGGCTTGAACTTGAAGTCTTCCTGCCTCAACCTCCCAGAGCTCAGGGATTACAGGAATGTGCCAACACTCTCAGCTTCAGTGATTTTTTTAAATGAGAGAATGTGAGGGAAATGAAACCACATGATTAATCACACTAGTATTACAGGTTAAGCATCTCTAATTTGAAAATCTGAACTGCTCCAAAATCTGTAACTTTGTGGGGGGTTGCTGGGGATTGAACTCAGGGCCTTGAGCTTGCTAGGCTAGCACTCTACCACTTGAGCTAAATCTCCAGCCCCTAAAATCCGTAACTTTTTGAACAATGACATTGTAATGGTTAATTCTGATTGTCAACTTGACTGGATTGAGATATGTATAAGAGATTAGTAAAGCACATTTCGGGGGTGTGTCTGGGTGCATCACGGGGGCATGACCTTGGAGACTACATCTGTCCCTGGCCTTTCCTCTTTGGCTCTTCCCCTATATTCTGCTTCTCAGATGCCAGGAACTGAGCAGCTTTCTTGGGCCACAGCCTTTCACCATGATGTTTCTGCCTTGGACTCAGCCAATCATGGACTGAAACCATGAGCCAAAATAAACCTCTGCTCCTTTAAGTTGCAGGTGTCAGGTATTTTGTCCCAGCAACAAGAATGCAGACCAATATAGATATAATGCCACAAATGGAAAATTTCACACCTGACTTTGTGTGACAGGTCATATAGTCAAAGCATGAGTACACAACACAGAGCTACAGTGTCTCCAGGGGAAAAAATTCCCTCCCAGCCCCTTTAACTGTAATACACAATTGCTTCAAGTAGAAAATTATTAAAAACAGTACATAAAATTATCTTCAGGTTCTGTGTATAATGCATGTTGTAAAACATAAATGAATTCTATATTTAGACTTGGGTCTACCCCCAAAATACTTTATTGTATATACGCAAATATTACAAAATTTTACAAATCTGAAATACAAAACACTCTGGTCTCAAGCATGTTGGGATGCTGAATCTGTATATAAAACTGGCATCACAAAAATAGCACCTGCTATTGAAAAACAATGGTTAAACAGTCCAGAGACAAAGCAATGAAAAACTGTGTTTACCTTCATTTGAGTTTATGCGAAATTGCCTTGAACAGAATACATATTTGCTAGTAACTGTTATTGCTTGTAAAATTGCAAAGCAATCTAGGCGAGGATACAATAAGATTTGAGTATATTCAGTAGGCTTTGTAGGAAAACATCTACTTTATAGTTAGAATGAGTATGCAAAAACATAAGTTTGGAAGAAACTTTATCCTTAGAAAGTATGTAGTTTTTAAGAAACTCAATGTTCAAATAAGGCAGAACACTAGCCTTATTTGAACATAGTCCTCCGTATGGACACACATTGAACAGTGAATTAGCTTTATGAAACTGCTATCTAAGAGTTCCTCCAACTCAAGGGCCCAGATCTCCCACTATAGCGAGGTGGTGGGTGACCCAAGAGTATAGAAAACCCACCTGTAAATCCACAAGCTTCTGCCAAGAGAAACGTGCTCCAGGACATCAGGAAGAAGAGTGCCGTCTCTAGCAGGGGAAAGCAGTGCAGCTTGGTAAACTTGGTCACGTTGGCACCCTGTCAAGGACTTCAGCTCTAGGGATGGGTATCAGAGGCCCTAAAAGTTGCTTTTTTTTTTTTTTTTTTTTGCAGTGCTGGGTATTGAACCCAGGGGCTCGTTCGCGCTAGGTAAGTGCTCTATCACTTAGCTATATCCCCAATGCAGTTATATTTTTTTAAGTAATACAGATTAAGCTTTCCAGTAGAATAGAGGTTAACAGAGGGTGGAGGAGGGGAAGGGTACAGAGCTTCTGTTTGGAATGAGGAAAGAGTTCTGGGAATAGGTAGTGGGGATGATTATACAACACTGTGAATATACTTAATGTCACTAAATTGTATTTTTAATGGTTAGATGCAAATTTTCTTATACATATTTAACTACGATTTTAAAAATTAATAACATGATATACTAAAAGACATTGAAAGGCACTGAATTGTACAATTTAAATGGGTGACTTGAATAATATCAATTATTTGTTACAGTTATATGAATAAATTCCTGGCCTCAGGCTTGACTGGTGGGTTAGTCCTGGTGGGACTGGGAGGACCTCAGGCAGGCCTGAGGGGACAGGTCCTTGAGATGCTGACCCATCTAGTTCACTAAGGCCTGAGTCCACAGCAGGTACCTAATGAAGGCATGGAAACAAAGAATGAAATATGTAATTCCAGGGCAGCCACCAGGTGCTGGGGTTTCCTTTTGGAAATAGCAGAAATCCTGTCCTAATACTGCCATTCAACATGGGACCAGCAAAGAACCATCTCATGAAGGCACTCACTGTCCAACGTAAGTCCTGGGAGACCAAACGGGCAACTGGGAACAAACCACCCAACCTGTACTATCTGATAACACAGCCACAGCCACATGTGGCTGCTTGACACTTAAAATTTGGCTAGTTGTAATTGAGATGTGCAAAGAGCAAAACGCACATCATATTTCAAAGACTCAGAGCAAAAGTTGAATGCACAAAATCACAGTAATAATTTGTCTAACAATATTATACTGATGTCATGCTGAAATGATATAGCTGGCATCAAGGAGGACATGACGAAGGACTCAGCACACCTGGAGAAGGGTTGCCTGCTCTTTCCACACTTTCCTTTTTTGGTCGGTTGGTTGTCCTAAATTAAGGATTGTACCATCCTTTGCTTATGGAAGCAAAGTTCCTGCACAGTAATCTGCACTGATGCCCCACAGCTCATTATGGCCACAATAACACCCATGCGGCCCTAAAGGACAGATGGCAGCGGCCACCTAAGGCTTCCCAGCCAATGGTTCCTGACTACCTGCCTCCTTAGGGCTCCTCAGTTCTTTTCAGCCCCCTAAGACTGATGTTCCAACCGGTTCATGAGAAAGGGAGAAGAAAAAGCAAAGGAGAGGACAAAGTACAGTCTAGAATTGCATTCCCAACCTTCTCAGAATCTTAGCAAGGGGCCCAACCAACATGTATCACTAACAGGAATCACCACATTCCAGTAGAACAACCAATTCAAGATTCTGATCTGAAAGAAAGATCTGAGAACATTCTCTTTGAATAATGTCATATATGCATACCCAGGCAGGGGTAGAAACTACAAAAAGGATATCAGAGCAGTCACAACACCAGTCACAGCTCCCATGGTAAAAGAGCCACTAAATATACCTAGAAAAATGCCAACTGACTTAAAAAAGGCAGCAGCATCAAAGGCATGAGTGTTCAATCCTGCTGGTTGGTAGGCAACAATAGACCTGGAATTTAAAAAGAGAGAGAGAGAGAGTTTAAAAAAGACTGCCCTGGTTTTATGCCAAGGTACAATAGTGCTCCCTCATCCACAATTTCACTTTCCATGGTTTCAGTTGACGTCAACCACAGTCTGAAAATACCAAATGGAAAACTCCAGAAATAAATAATTTCTAAGTTTTAAACTATGTACTATTCTGAGAAGCATGATGAACTATCGTATCATTCAACTCCATCCTGCTTAGGACATAGAGCATTCCTTTGTCCAGTGTATCCACACTGTATACCCTACTTGCCTGTTAGTCACCATTTCTCTGTAGCTTGTGTTCAAGCAACCAGAGAGCAAGAGTAGTGATTCTGGCGATTCAGATATGCCAAAGAGAAGCCACAAAGTGCTTCCTTTAAGTAAAAAGGTGAAAGTACAATGAGATATTCTGAAACAGACCTCACATTTGCATAATTTTTAATATTGTATATTTTATTATTAGTTATTATTGCTAATCTTTTCCTATGCCTAATCTGTAAATTAAGCTTTGTCATAGATATGTACATATAGGAAAAAACACAGTATGCATAGGGTTTGATGCTATATGTGAGGGTCTCAAAACATATCCCCAGAGAATAAGGGGGACTCCTGTAACTGAAAATATCAACAAACATAAGTATGTATACTCTGCCAAGCAGTATCCAGGACAAAGTCATTTAATTTAATCTGCAGTCACTGTATTATGCTGGCATCAGCATTCTGATTGCTGCTGAGTGGACAAAGCAGCACAACTTTATAAACAAAACTAATAAATCTTATTTAGTAAAAATATACAATTCAATATTTAACACTTTTAAAATATCCCTCTGAATTTGGCTGTCTTGGCAGAAAACAAGCAGGAAATCAAGGTATCTGTTCCCCAGCAGAAACACCACTACTTACGAGGACAGTACAATGGCAACAGCATCGTTTAGGACACTCTCTCCAAATAGAAGTGCGTAGAGATCCACATCTGCATGCAGTTCATTAAATATTGCCAGCACAGTCACTGAAAAGTCAGCCCAAAGCACAAAAGTTAGTTTGGGCTTCTGACCTTAAACCACTGATTATGGATTTATAGAGACCATTCTTACCTTAGGTTGGACTGGGTAATTCAGGAGATAATGAGGGAGTCAAAGATGGACTGTTTGTCTCTGGCAGAAAGGGAAATAGCAATCTTCCCAGTCTGAGTGAGATCTGACGTGATCTTTGAGGCTAATGACTCTGTATCCAAACACTGTGTTTTCCACCGTACTCCCATTACACTTTGAAAATGCCTGCTGCAGAACTTTTTTTAAAAATTATCATTAACATGAGTTGGTTTTTCCGGTGGGCTGCTTAGCACTGCACTCCCAGAACCCAGCAAAAGATCAGGGCACGAAGAAGACTGTCATAAAGGTTTGTGAAATAATGAGTCTTTGCTTTCCATAGTTTTCACATTTCTTAAACATTTAGAAATCAGCTATTCTCCAGATCAGTGGTTCTCAAACTTTTGGCCTCAGAACTCCTTTACATCCTTAAAAATTATTGTCCTTCCCCTTAAGAACCTGTCTTGAGGGTCACAGTTACTGATATTTATTGGATTGACTAAAATGGGAAAAAATAAATATTTATTTAAACTAATAAATTAATAGCCCATTGTGGATTAAGATGAAATGTTTTTAAAGATTACATTTTCTAAAACAAAAAAGTGAAAAGAGTCAATTGTTCACATTTTTACAAATCTCTTTAAACATCTGGATTAGTAGAAGGCAGATGTTTCTCATATTTGTTTCTGTATCTGAGTGACAGATAATCAATATCATATATTACGCAGCCTCTTGAAAACACCACTGTATGCTGTGAGAGATGAGAGCAAGAAAGACAACAATGTATTACTGCTATTATTGAATCACTTTTTAACTGATGGACCCCATGAAAGGGTTTTAGCTCCCTTTATAGACAGCGTCACTCTTCCTGGTAGAAGAGGGCAGAGGGGCTAGATACACGAAGCCAGCTTGCCTCCGTGGGGCAACTGAGATACTACCAAAACCCAAAGATGGTGTGGTAGAAAGATCCGCTACCTGGATCCTGACTGAACCAGAAGCCATAGCCTAGCCTGTAACTGGTACCCAAGATAGAGATCTGTTTGTACGAGCTGGTATCAGTCAGGTTTTTCTGTTATTGTGACCCTAAGCACCATGAACCGATATGATTAGAAAAGCAAACCAAACAAATGCCTCATTTAGTGGGTTATTATAAGCCAGTCAGTCTTGTCATTACCACATAGTTCAAGAAGCAGAATCTGCCAGCCCTCTTGGAAAGCTCCCCCGTAGGTCCCACCCCCATCTCAAACTCCTTCCTTTACTAGAAAGGAGCCACTACATAAATTTTTTTTTGAGACAGGGTCTTGCTATGCAGTTCAGGCTGGCCTTGAACTCACTATGTAGCCCAGGCTTGTCTTGAATGCACAGCGATCCTCCTGCCTCAGCCTCCCAAGTGCTGGGATTACAGATGTGCACCACCACACCTGGCTATGTGAATTTTATGGTAACCATTTCCTTGCCTTTCCTTTAATTACCCAAATGCACATTCCCTGACACTATCAGTTAGTTTTGCTCATTTAAAAGAAAATATACTTTTTCTTCACTCTGTTAGATTCCCCTTCCATTCCCTTCTGTCAATTCTTTTCATAATGCTCTACTGTTTAGCTCTCTCATTTCTAAATTTTCTTAATTTCAAAACCCTGATGCATGATGTTATTTCATAACTTCTATCATTTTCTTTATTTAGCTTCATTTGGAATTTGAATGAAGTTTCATCCTTTGGAGGGCCCCATTTTTCTGGTATGACTTCATTATCTATAGCTTTATTATTCTTTGGGTTATCCTAAGTTTTTCCTTATGTTTCCATGCAGTTCAATCTCAATCCATTTCTGTCGCTCATACTTAAATTTAGGTGGATGAGGGGTAGAAGTGGTCCCAGAAGAGCTTTCTTAGTTTCATGGCTCTACTGTTCCCTCTTCTGGTTTTATATGGAAATATTACAAATATGGTATGACCACCTCCCCAATACTTTCTGAGTTCTACTGCCTCTAGCCCCCTCCTCCATTAGTATCTAAATTGTCTTGCTCCTTTCATAACCCATCAATCAGTGCTCACTGGCTTTCCAGAGAGCTCTTTGCTGGGTATTTCTGAGAGCCCTGAAGATCCAGATCACTGCTGTGGCCTCTAACCTCCTCGAGTCTCCTTGGACTCATCCACAAACTTAAGTCTGGAAAGCTCCTGACAGTTTTAACTGTTATCACACAGGTCCACCAAGTTCTTTACTCTCAGTAGGGATGACCCCTTAGTGTGTAAATATTGGTGGGTATTTTCAGGGTTCCCTGAAAGTCAATGATCAATAGTTCCCTTTCCTCCTTGCACAGCCACTATTCCTGTACTCAAGTCTCTCACTGCTTCTGGTGAGATTCTCTGTCAACTAGTTTCATCTCTGTGCTGTTTTCTTTTGCTGTTTTGCTTTCTCTATTTTTGCTAAAGATTAAGGGAAATTTCATAATGATACTGCTCCCAACATCCCTTCTTTTCTCAAAAGCTTAATTCATTTGTTGAGAGTAAGCAAAAAATAATCTGGATTTTAAAAATGTCTTCTTTATCATGACAACTAGACGTTATTAGGATGCATGACCATTGGCTATAGTTCTTTTTTTTTTTTTTTCAGTGCTTGGGCTCGAACTCAGGGCTTTGTGCTTGTAAGGCAAGCACTCTAACCACTGAGCTAAATCACCAGCCCAAACAGCTATAGTTCTTAAAGGAAATGTTGTTTTCATAACACAGATGTTATCGCAAGATTCAAAGTCAGCCTCTTTCCTTTACCCTGAAATATAATCTAGCAGGTTACACAACAGGAAAAATCTTCAGGGGTGAAGCTTTCTAAAAAGTTTTTCTCTGAGCTATTTATTATATAATAATATTTCTGGCTCCTCATGTAAACTCTATTAGTTTATCATTCCATGACCTAAGAATTGTCTTCTCTTCATTTTGTTTTGGGGTTTTCTTGTAGTATCAGGGATTGAACCCAGGGCGTCACATATGCTAGGCAAGTCCTTTACTACTGAGCTATCTCTCTTCAGTCCTTTTATATTTTAATCTTAAAACAGGATCTCAGTAAATCATCCAGGCTGGCCTCAAATTTGTAATCCTCCCACTTCAGCCTCCTGAGTAGCTGCAATTTCAGGCATGCACCCCTAGCCCAGCAGAACTGTCTTGTTTTTAACCCACTTACTGAAGAAAAACTAATAATGATAATAACAACAATTACTAGGGATTTACCATGAAGCACGCACTATGACAAACATTTTACAATCTCATTTAGTCATCACAGAACTCTGTAAGGAGGGTAGTACTATCATTTCCCCCAATTTCGGGATGAGAAAACAGACTGCTCTGTACTACAGTATTGAAATTCCCAAAATCTCAGTGGCTGAATATAAGAAATGTGTTTGTCACTCATATCACATGTCCACCTTGAGCCAGCACAGGCCTCTGTACACATCAGTCATGCAGGAATGCAAGACTGATGGGAACTAGTCTCAATGAACACAGCCTAGCTTGCCTGTCCAGAGGACATGATCCTAGGACTTGAGGATACTAGGACTCTGCCAGTCAGGGTAGGTCCTGGCAGGAAACAGACAGCACCCTCAGACACAAACTTTTGAGGAGAGTTTTATAAAGAAGTTATTTTTAAAAGTGTGGACAGCGTACAGGGAAACCCCGAGGGAGAAGATAGTACCTGAAGCTGGGGACAGGGAACTTCTATATCATCCTAGGCCTGAGGGCTCAGGGGAAGGAGTAGTTACCACCAGAACCTAGACTTGTAGGGAGAGGGTCATCTGACAGGAGCTGTGACCTCTGATCAAGGGACCTGGCTGGCCTACATGGCTCCTGCATATCTGTCTACCTCCCAGTGCCACTCTGCCATGGATATCTCCAGTGAGAAATCAGAAGGCAAAAGAAGCTTTGGCATATTCCATACAAGTCAGCCTCCTGAAGCCAAGAGGTAGAGAAGGGTGATGAGTAAATCTGGAGGGACAAACAGAAGACATTCAATAGAGCCACCAACTGGCTAGGAGAACTCAGCACAAAATAAAATCCAAAGATGTGGTAAAGTGAAGGATCAGGCGAAATGTTTTCCAAAATCCCTCTGACTTAAACATGATTTGCCTAAAATACTACAGTTACCAATAGTAAAAATAGTATATAATCAACTCATTGATCCACGATAATAAAGGATAGCATGTATAATAACAATGGATATTTACACAGAACTGGTCTGAATTTCAACTCTGCATTTCCCCTACCATCACCTTATAAAGTGGGCTAGGAACTCCACGGTAACCCTCCTGAGCAAGTCTATGCTTGACCACAAGACAGAACATGGGTGCTGACAAGTGGAAGAGGATGGTGTGGGGAAGACAGACTGGGTAAGGCTTAGAAAGGATTTGCTATGGTTTGGGTATAACTTGAATGTTTCTAAAAAGTCCATATATAAAGGCTTGATGCCCAGGGTGGTAGTATTAGGAGATGCTGTGGACCTTTAAGATGTGCAGCCTTGTGGAAGGTTTTCAGGTCACAGGACTTCAGGGGACTGTAGGACCCTGGTCTCTCAGTGTCTCTAAGCTCTTGGCTTGAGATATAATGCTCAGACGTGTGCTCCCACCATTGCCATCCAGCACCCTCACCAGAGGACCAAACAAACAGGGCCATTTGATCTTGGGCACGAACCATGAGAACTACAGGCTAAGTGAACCATTTCTCTTTATTAAGTTAGTTTCCTTAGGTATTTCATTGTAGTAATGCAAATCTGACTAATATACCCTCCCAAACAGAGCTCTTGAAATTAAAAAGAACAGAGTCAATAGCTATTTCCAAGTGGATATGGTCTGAGAAATCACGTTAATTAACTGACTAAAGACTACTGGTATAGGTATTTTAAAAACAGTAGGAAAAACATGACGGGATAATAGGTATAAAAAGAAGACAAAATTAGAACTGAAATTTGTTCATTCAATTAACTTTTCTTAAACACATCACCTGTGTACCAAAGAACACTTAGCACTTAGCACTTGTGAACACTGGGCATAAAGCAGTAAGTATCATTATGCATAGAAAAGACTCGAAAAGTGATGGAAGATCACTGAAAGAGTCTGGGAAGAATGCCCAGGCAGGGGGCATGTTGGAACCATGTCTCAAAGGATGAGCAAAAGACTAACCAGCCTGGTGATGCCATTAGAGAATCGGTCTTGCACAACACAGATTACAGACTTTGAAATTCATAAATAAGGCTGACTGACTCTAGGAGTATAAAAATGACAGAATTAAACATTTTCAAATCATTTTGTAATGGCTCCCAGGAAGGAAGAGCATTCATTTTCTCTGGAAGCTGCCTATGAACACAAGGTATAATACATTTTGTTTTCTTAATCGTGGATCCATCTAAAGCAACCCTTCACAAAGATGGCATGTAGCCCCCATGACACATAACCACTGAATGAAGAGGGCTCCTCATCCCAGGGAAGCCCACGCCACCCCACACCTGTGGTGGCAGCTTCACTGGGAAGACCAAAGACAGATGTCATGATCGAACTATGGTACAATCAGTGATAAGAACCTCTTATTCTTTCCTATCAGTCAATATCATTCCATAGCCCAGTATCAGAAGTTCTGCTTTATGCACTAGGGACAAGAAGCCAATTTGGTCCCTTAAAATCCAGCCCTACCTAATGAGTCACAATTACGTGCCGAGCATTTATGGAAAGAAGGGCTTACAGTTGTAAATATGTATCTGAAGCAGCTCAGAAGCATCTCTCAAGGACCTGAGCCATTTTCAGGTACATAAGCATCAAAAGAGTAAGATTTCAGTCTCTAAGATTACATGGGAGGACAGAACCCTAACTGATAATTACCAGCCAACAGACACAGCTGGCCTAGTCTCATACATACTGACCAACCCTCCGTACGTTTTTATTTCTCGGACTCTGAGTCCCCATACTCCCCCTTAGTTACTTGTTTTTAGTTCACTTTAACAAATTTTGGAGGTCATGCAGGTGAGCTATGTATTATCAATCTCCCTCCCACTGGCTTAGCTGTTGAAACACCTCTGACATGGGGATTATAATGGTAATGGTTGCTTTTTCAGGGACTTGAGCAAGGCCACTTTTTGTGAAACCCCAACTCTTCACTTGGGCCTGCACAGGTGACTGATGAGTGACCGTTTGACATTAAGAAGCCAAATATTTTACATCAGATCATGTTAACATCGCCACTTTCTGAAAATGCATCCCACAAAGAGCCATAAAGTCTGATTATATATGTGCAGACCACTGATTCCTTCTCCCATCACCGTTCCCTGCACCTCCGACCACGTTTCTTCTTTATCCCATAAATATCCCCAACTCTACCCTCAGAGGAGTGGATCTGAGAACTGGGTTTCGCACATGTCTTTGCTCAGCTGCCTGGTGAATAAACTCTTTCTATTTGCAAAACTTGTGTCAGGGACTGGAATACTGTGCGTTAGGTAAAATGGGCCTGATTCAGTAACATCCTCTAACTCTGCGCCAAAGTTTTAATCCCCTTTATGAGTCAAGTTTTTGAACAATTAATTTTTTAGAAGGCTAGTAAAACACTTTCAATTTACAAAAACATTTTATATTTCAGAAAGATTTCCATTAAAAATAACTAAAGTTAATGTCCTGATGTCTAATTAAGTTTAAATTTTCCATTTTTAGAACTTCCATTTATATAAGACCCTTACTGTGTCACTCTTCACAGGCCAAATAAAAATGACATAGCATGGTAATGCCTTCCATTATTTTCTACCATAGCACAGACACATTAAAGGAAAGGAAACAATTACAAAGATAATGTAGAAAAATAATCCTTTGTATCCAGTTAAATGAAGCAACCCTAACAGCTCAGAGAACAGTATTAGTAATCTTTGTCACGCTAACCTCCCTTTGCTATTAAGTAAGAAGTACTAGTAAAAAGCAAGTAATGAAGTTATAGACAAATGTAACTAGCAATATATTTTTAGAAAAACTAAACACCTTTCTGAGACTTACAAAGAATTTATTTCTCAACAGATACATATCTACAGGTAGGCACAGAGAGCACAGTATTAAGATAACAAAGCTATTTTCCAGAGTGCTTTTTGGAAACACGCTTGAGTTAAGTGATGATCTGTTATCTATTTTTGAAAAACCCCATGAGGAAAACAAATCTCTGCTTAAGTCAGATGTGCAGAGACCAACATAGTTAGCAGATGTTATGCCCAGTGCTTTGCCTGTGCTGTTTCATTTAATCATCACAGCAGCCCTAGGGAGCAAGAAACATTACTCCTACTTTATAGATGAGAAGACTGATGGGAGGCCAAAAGGTGGGCCCAGGCCACTTGATCAGCGACTGACATAGCTATAATTCAACCCCAAGCCTGAGACTCACATCTCTCTTTTCACAAACAAAGGTGCCTCGACCAGCCAAATCTTCAATACTCATTAGGGTGTTTGTGATAACAAATGAGAGTAAGAAAGATCCATGGTTTTTGGAACACTGGGGTTCTCCAGAACACACAACTGTCTAGAACTGTACATCCAAAGTGATAGCCACTAGCCGGCCACATGTGGCTATTTCATTTAAATTACTCAAGATTTAATGAAATTTAAAGTTCAATTCTTTAGTTGTACTACCCCACATTTCAAGTGCTCAATAGCAGCACATAGCTATGGTTGCCATAATGAATTGGGAAGATTATAGAACATTTCTATTTTTGCAGAAAGATCTATGGGAGAACGCCAATCCAGAGGACCCCTATGAGGGATGGCCAAATGGGAAATTTTAGTATCTTTAACATACACAAATCAATAAATGTAATACACCATATCAACAGAGTCAAAGATAAAATTCACACGATCATTTCAATAGATGCAGAAAAACCATTTGACAAGATCCAACACCCATTCATGATAAAAAAAAAACCTACAGAAATTAGGAATAGAGGGTCTATACCTCAATCTGATAAAAGCCATCTATGACAATCCAATGGCCAGTGTCATACTACATGGTCAAAAACTGAAAGCTTTCACTCTAAATTCAGGAACAAGACAAGGTTGTCCACTATCACCACTATTATTCAATATAGTTCTGGAAACATTAGCCAGAGCAATTAGGCAAGAGAAAGAAATAAAAGGAATAAAGATAGGAAAGGAAGAAGTTAAACTAGCATTATTTGAAGATGACATGATACTCTACACAGAAGACCTCAAAAATTCCACCAAAAAACTTCTAGATTTAATAACCAAATTCAATTGTGTAGCTGTGTACAAAATCAACACCCCAAAATCAACAGTATTTCCATATACAAATAATGAACTCACTGAGAAAGAAATTAGGGAAGATACACCTTTCACAATAGCTTCAAAAAACTGAAATACTTAGGAATCAATCTAACAAAGCAAGTAAAAGATCTTTTCTCACTGAAAACTACAGTACTCTAAAAAAGGAAATTGAAAGGGATGTCAGAAAATGGAAAGACATCCCATGTGCTTGGGTAGGAAGAACCAACATAGGGAAAATGGCCATACTTCCTAAACTACTATACAGATTTAATGCAATTCCAATCAAAATACCAATTGTATACTTCACAGAATTCGAGAAAGCAATCACGAAATTTATCTGGAACCAGAAGAGACCAAGAGTAGCAAAAAACAATTCTGGGCAACAGGGCCAAGGTGGGGGGGCATCACAATCCCTGACTTGAAATTATACTATAGAGCTACTGTGATTTAAAAAAAAAAAAACAAAACAGCATGGTACTGGCAAAAAGACAGACCTGAGGATCAGTGGAACAGGTTAGAAGATGCAGAAACAACTCCAAACACACTCAAATACCTCATCTTCGACAAAGGAGCCAAATACCCGCACTGGAAGAAAGACAGCCTCTTTAATAAATGATGCTGGAAAAACTGGCTGGCCACATGCTGAAAACTAAAACTAGATTCATGTCTCTCACCATGTACTAAACTAAAATCGAAGTGGATCAGAGATCTAAACATCAAAACAGAAACACTAAATCTACTGGAAGATAGAACAGGAAGAACTCTTGAAGACATAGGGGTAGGAAAAATATTTATGACCAAAACTCAGACTGCACGGGAAACAACACAAAGGATCAGTGCTTGGGATCACATCCTATTAAAAAGCTTTTGCACAGCAAAAGAAATCACCAACAGAGTGGCACGAAAACCCACAGAGTGGGAAAAAATTTTCGCCAACCATTCCTCAGACAAAGGTCTAACATCTAGAATATATGAACTCAAAAAAATCAGACCCCCCAAATTTAGAGACCCAATTCAAAAATGGGCATCTGAAATGAATAGACACCTCTCAGATGAAGAAATACAAATGGCAAATAAACATATGAAAAAGTGTTCAACATCACTGGTCATTCAAGAGATGTAAATTAAAACAACGCTAAGATTTCATCTCACTCCAGAAAGAATGGCTATCATCAAACAATCAACTAATAACAAATGCTGGCGGGGATGTGGGGGAAAAGGAACCCTCCTCCACTGTTGGTGGGAATGTAGGCTGGTCCAACCATTGTGGAAATCAGTGTGGACATTCCTCAAAAACTACAACTAGAGGTTCCATTTGACCCAGCTATTCCTCTGCTTGGTATCTTCCCAGAAGAATTAAAAACATCATACCACAGTGATTGATATATGTACAACCATGTTTATAGCAACACAGTTTGTAATAGCTAAGTCTTGGAAAAAACCCAAATGCCCAACAACTAATGAATGGCTAAAGAAGATGTGGTTTTTCTACATAATGTAGTACTACTCTACCATAAAAAGGATAGACTTGAGATACTTATAGGTAAATGGATGCACCTTGAGAACATACTCTTAAGTGAAATAAATCATACACACATGAGTACATATCGAATTGTTTCTGATATGAGAAACCATAAGCGTAAATAAGGACAAAAAAGTATAATAGATACTAAGTAAAAGAAAGATAATATTCAATAGGGAGGAGAATTAGAAAGGGAGGAGAGGAAAAGAAGGAAAAGAAAAAGAAAAGAAAGAGGAAAAGGGGAAAATCTAATAAAACTACTGTAAATAGGGAAGTGAGGGGGAGGGCAAAGGAGGGGGAGTGGAAGGGAGGGGTGGAACCAAGATGCATCATGTACAGGTACAAATTAACTATGATGAATGTGCTCACTATGTATACAATGTACCAATACATGTTCTTGGTAAATAAAAATAAATAAATAAATAAAATGTGAAAAAACAAAAATAAAGTTATTAGTATCCAAATGTTAAACTGCATCACAGGCACTGAGAAAACCTTTCCATCCACACTGTTATAAGAGGGCCAGCAATATCGCCATAAATTCTCTCCCAAGATATAGAGTCAGCCCTCAGCATCTGAGGGAAATTAGTTCTAGGACCTTGCCATGAATAACAAAATCTGAGGATACTCCAGTCCCTTGTATATAATGGGGCAGTATTTACAGGGAACCTTGGTTCACGTTTAAATCTTTAAAAATTATTATAGTAAAAGACACATTGCCACAAATCCCCCTCATAATACTGCTCCTTGCTTTGAACACACTTAGCCCATTGTCCTTGCCACTTCCTGAAATAGTTCCGGAAGCTCTCTCTGCCGTGCTGTTGTGGCTGCCTTGATGTCATGTCACTCACAAAAGAGGACTCCAGAACTTATTCATAAAGTGGCAAGAATGATGGGATAAGTGTGCTCAAAGTAAGGGGGAGTATTCTGAGGGAGATTCATGGCAATGTGTCTGTTACTGCAATAATTTTTTTTAATTTAGGCATTAACCATATACTTTGATCATACTTCATATGCACATCCTCCCATATACTTTACATCATTTCTTGATTTATAATACCTAATAAAAAGTAAATGCGACTAAAAGCAAGTTCAAAAACATTTCTACTTTAATGTACATCGTAAACCTCCTTCATCGTAACATCTACTACACAGCGTGGAACAGCTATACATCCAGCTTTATATCATTTTTTGGCAGCCGCACTCATTCACTGAAATAGTTTTATCTATAAGGATAAGAAGAGTCGATTGCTGGAAGGAACTGAAAATGTCATAATTACACTGTAGTACACTGTCCAACTTTAATGCAAGTAGGGCTATCAAGCAAAGAGGCTGAGTAATGGTGAGACGTGTACATGCTCTTCAGAAAATGTTTTAGAATCTCCAACAATAATGCAAATTGCAATTACCTTTTTT
>PVJO010015803.1:0-43952 GCA_004026905.1 Hystrix cristata | reverse complement strand
ACACTCATGAGTACACATCGAATTGTCTCTCTGATATGAGAAACCATAACTGTAAATAAGGACAAAGAGGTGTAATAGATATTATATAAAAGGAAGATAATATACAAAGGAGAGGAGTACTAGAAAGAAAGAAGGGGAAAAGCAGAAAGGCAACAAAGGAAAGAAAAGGGAAAGGGAAAATATGGAAAATTAAGAATAAGCCTGCTCTAATTAGGGAGGGAGGGAACACAGGGGAGGGGCGGGGAAGAGGGGGGAGAACCAAGATGCATCATGTACAGGTACAAAATAAATGTGATGAATGTAACCATTATATGTAAAATGTACCAATACATGTTCTTGGTTTAAAATAAAATTTAAAAAAAAGAGAGACAAATGCCATTTCACAAATAAGTATACCAAAACATCAAGCTAGTTATTAACCCAGAAGGATTTCATAAGATATTGCCTAAAGGAGAGAAGCATTGGGACAAAATCAACCAACCAAAATAATACAAAAGCATTAAACCACTGCTTACCAAAGTGAAACTTCTGGACCGAGAGCTGCTGCTCTGACTCCCCAAACTCCCTCCTCTGCTCAACTCACTGAGTCTGCAGCTGGGTGACATATCAGAATCCATCTCCAAAGAGTTCGACTTGTGGTGGCTGACAGGCATCGCCACGGAAACCTCAGGTGCTGGCTGGCTCACAGGGAGTGGGACAGGAGCCAGCATCCCATCCTGAGGTGAAGTACTTCTAGAGAAACCAAACACAGAGTGACAACAGTTAGTGAGCCTAGCCAGTAAAAGGCTGCACTGGTCAGCTTTCTGTCATGGGACAAAATACCTGACACCCACAGTTTACAGGAGGAGAGGTTTAATTTACCTCATGGTTTCAGAGGATTTAGTTCATGGCTCCAGGGCAGAAGCATCATGGCAGAAGGATGGGGCAGAGAGGAGCTGCTCACTTCATGGCAGTGGAGAAGCACAGCACAGGGGAAGAGCCAGACAGGCGAGGGCTCAGGACCAGATCTAGTCCCCAGGGCCAGGCCCCCATGACTCATTTCCTCCACCTGGGCCCCATCCCCTCACAGCCCATTCTGCTATGAACTCACCAATGGGTTAACCCACTGATGAGGTTGTTGACCTTCCAATCTAATCACCTCTCCTGTAGTCTCTTAGTCCAAGTTAACAATCAAGATTAAGCAGCACAAATGCCTTATCCACTGAAAACAGAAGGTCAGTATGCATGGTATTCATCTGTACTCACATACACAACCATTACAGCAAAAGTAATCAGGAAATCGGAAGACAACTTATATGGCGATGCTGGTTTTTATTTTGCCTTCATATTGTTACCCATTCTGAAGATGTAAGAATAATTTTTAAGGAAAGACAGAAGTACTAAAACTTATTCTGATGCTAAAATGATTTTGCTAAAATGATGCTTTGGGATCTTTTTTTGCACGGAGGTTCTACATTCTAACGCTTGCTCACATTCACACGCAGGCTTTTACTGTCTTTTTTGCCTCAGGCACCACAAAATTGGCTCTTTCTTCAGCTTATTGAAGTTTAGAGTTAAAGTAAAGTGACAAAAACTAAGAAGTTACCAATGGAAGTTGGGTGACATCTTTAGGATTGAAGACTCTTTGGAAACCTGATGCTATTGCAGCTTCCACATAAAAAGTACCCTACCTTAACAGTTATCAGGAAGTTCATGTCCATTTTACTTCCAGGACCAAAGACATCAAAAGTGTTCTAAGCTCCTTAGATTCACACTGTCCTTTAACCCCTTTATAGCAGGAAATTCAACTCAACTCCTGAACAACAACTGAGTTCAGAACTTCCTAGAAGACCAATGAAGATGAATACAAACATGCCTCCTACTGATTAATATTTAATGGACATATGACCATTTTTAGTCTAATCAATATTAAACACCTTTAGGGAAACCTTATCAAAAATTATTACAAAAACTTTCTTAAGAGAAATCCTGCAGACATCTCTCTAAAAACAGATTTTAAAAATTATTCTTCACCCCATTTCTCTTTACTTTTCAGGTGAATCAATACAGGTCAAATGGCAATTTAAGAGCCAGGTTGTGGAACCAGAAGATTCTGAGAATATACACTTTTTTGTAAGTTACCATTATTCCAAATAGTAAAAAAAAAAAAAAAAGAAAAAAAGAAAATTTAAAATTTAAAAGTTTTAAAATTCACTTTAATAATATGAAAGCCTAAATGATACAGAGTTTATATAAATCTCTAAGTAGCTAATAATCTGCAACTAAGAAATTCATACATCAATGGTGAAATTCCAATGTGTTGACTAACAAACTGAACGCCTAAAATGAAATCTAATATAAACACTCATTATGGCCACACCAAGTACGCTGACAGTACCGGCCGTGGCAGCGCCTGGAAAAGGCAGACACAGGTATTGCAGCTATGTCCCTGGGCCCCAGAAGAGCCATAATGAAGCCAGAGTGAGGTGGGACAGACAATGGAGAAGACAGGCCAATTCTTCAACTCTTCCCGATTTGCTGACTCCTACCCCTGACTCAGTGAATCACTTCCCAGGAAAGGAGAGGGCTATAGGACAACGAGCTCCCCACCCAACACCAGTGAGGTGACACGGGAAGGGAAGTGCTGACTGACCTACACAGCTCAGGAGCTGGGGACCCGGCACCTGTGTGGACCTTCAGACCCACAGCGTTGTGCCTTCAGAGTTATGCCCAACACTGGCCAGTAACAGCAGCTACTGGCGGCCCTCAGAGTGTGGCGAGATGGTGTCAACCTTTTGAGAGTACACCTTTTTCCTGTGTTGTAACTTTACAAGCTGTAAAATTATAATATTTAGGCTGCTGTATACTATTCTCTTGAAAGAGTATGAGGACGCTAACCAGGTTCTTCCAGAAGGTAGGGGTGGTGGGAGAGAAACTGAAATCCCTGGGTTTACATCCTTTACAACCTTGGGATATGAATCTTTGCTCTCTCAAAGGATGGCGATTTCATGGTTTCCTAGAAACTGAAAATACAGAATTGCACAGGAGGTCCACTGTCCAGCACAGTTTTCTGATGGGCAGGACAGGAAAGCAAGCTTCTTCTCTGTTCTGGAAACAGACATCCTGAGACCAGGACACATGCGACACGGAGCAAACAGGCGTGGCAGTACTGAGCACAGCTATGTGTCAGTGAGGGTCATTACCACTTTAAAATATTCACTCTCCTTGTCTAATCAAGGGTTCACTCTGGGTTTTGAAAAGGTGCACACTATGGAAAGTGAGACTGGGGTCAGACGGCGACAGCCTCATGGATCAAGACACTGCTATGGAGGGGGAGAGCAAGATTCACTAAGAAATCACAAATTCGTACAGTAAGAGCAGGAATATGAGGCACGTGTGCTAATTTTCTTTTATTCTTTTACATTTCCTGTGTTTATTTCACATTATTTCCTAGAAACTTTACCTTTTTTGGTAAAGTTTAGTTTATTTTGTGAACAAAGAGAACAAAGTCAAGGCCACAGGATGTCCCAGTCTCAGTGAAGCTGCATCTGCCCAGCATGTCTGGTCAGGAGGACAGCAGCCTCCGGAGAAGAAGGTCCCAGAAGACCTGCCAGGCTGTGGCAGTGAAGCAAATGGGCTCCCTGATGAAAGACGAAAGTCTAGGACGACCTACAAAATACTATGCTTTGCCCACCTGGAATTGAGTGGGCAGGGCCAGAAGAGAAAGGCAGCTCCTTTCTTCATCTTCCTCTGGACATTCCAGAAAGAACACCCAGTAACCTACATGGTATGCAGAAAGTCCTCCCTCCACCATCACTGACTCAAGCTCAATACCAAATCACCACAGTCAGTTGTAGAGATCAGCCCAAGTAACTACTGTCCATTTTACCATTGTTTACCTGAAGTCTCTGGGTTGCTGAATCCCAGAGCTGATCTGTGCTAGTCAAAGGCCCATCAATAGGCCCAGGGACTCATGACCTCATCACACAAAGCTTTGCAGACATTGAGGACTCCTCCCTCTTCCCAACACTCACATTCACCCAGCTGTCAGCCCTCAGATTCTCCCATTACAGGGTCAGCTGTATCCATTGCCTTTCTGGTCCCACTCCCCAGGGGAGGACTGCTGTAGCTCCCACCTGCATTGTTGCCCCCCAGTCTAACTGTTCTCCCCGCTTTCGCCTTCTCTACACTTTCACTGGGTTACTCTGCTGAGTTAACCTCAAAACACCACTCTCCTAAAAACAATCACCTTTAATCCACTCCCAACAAGCTTCAGAACTGAAGTTTTATCATACTGACCAGTACTTGCTTCAGTCTGAATGTTCTCTTCCTTTCTAGCCTAAGCACGCTGTTTGATGTTTACTCTTTTCCTACTTCACACTGAGCAGAGTCTAGTAGTAGAGACAGGCATGAATCTATTGGAAAACTGCTTCTGCATCCAGGCAATGTGTCAGAAGCTCTTCGGGACTCAGACCCAGATCTACTGAATACATTTATGGGTCAAAATCTGGGCCCATATTTAGAAAGTTGATGCCAACACCTCTGCAGGAAAAATGTTGCGAGCAGAGGAGGGAGGCTTCAGAGACTTCACAGCAAATGAGGAAATCAGAGCCAACCCCTGAGAGATGGTTAAGATTTAAGGAGACTGCCGGTTAAGTTCTGGTGGGCGTTCCAAACAGAGAAAAGAAAATAAGCAAAGATATGTGCACGGCCTGTTTGAACAATGGTGAGTGAGAGCGTGAAGCCCTGACCTTAGCCAAGCACAAGGTACAAAATGTGGGGAAATGGGATAGAGAGAAGTACCAAAGGAGGGATGTGGTTAACTGGACCACAGCAGAAGAGACTCTGAATCTTGATCTTCACCTACAGGGCATAGGGAGCCAAGAAAGATTTATACTGAGGGAATGCCATGATCATACATATAGTTTAGAAAGACTGACTTCGGCAATAAGTTTGAAGAGTGGCCAGAACCAGAAGAACAATTTAAAAGCAATTAGGACCACTGAATACAACACACCCTTTAAAAGTTTGTGAGGCACCTCAGCAATCTTCAAGACATTGTGAAAAAAGCAAGAGAAAGAGCAGCATTCACTACACTACCTGTTTTATATGAAAATAAAAAAGAAAAAATGTATTCTTTAGAGTGCTTGCCTTGTAAGCACAAGAGCCTGACTTTGACCCCCAGCACCACAAAAAAAAAAAAAAAAAAGTATTGTATTCTTTTATGTGCAGAGAATCTGCCTGGAAGAATACATAAGAAAAACAACAGTGGCTCTCTCTGAGGAGGGAAAAACAGATAGAAAACTAAGATAAAAGTCTAGGACCACCTAAAAAATACTATGCCTTGCATGAAAAAGGGATTTGTTAGAGATGTAGCTCACTGGTAGAGCACCTTCCCGGCGCGCGAGGCCCTGCATTCGATCTCTAGTACTGGGGAAAAAAAAAACAACAAAAAAACAAAAACAACAACAAAATCAAAGAATTATACAATAAGAATATATATTTTCACTGGTTGTGGTGGCACATGCCTGTAACCTCAGCTACTCAAGAGGCCAAGGCAAAAAGAATGTAAATTTGAGCCCAGCCTCAACAACTTAGCGAGATCTTGCCTCAAGTTAAAATAAAAAAGGACGAGGATGTAGCTCAATGGTAGAGCCTCACCTAGCATACATAGGCTCTGGGTTCAATCTGTAGTATGGTTTTTAAAAATTTATATTTTTATTTGTTGTTGTATACATAAAGAAACATGTGTGAGGAACAGAAGTCAGTGGAGGGTGAATGTTGCATTGAAAGTTTTTAGAAATATAAATACCTTTTCTTTTTTTAATCATATGAATGTATTACTTACTTAAAAACTGAAATAAACTGTTATAACAATAATCAAAGAAAAAAATATATATTTTTGATGTTGGGGATTGAACTCAGGGCCTGTGCTTGCTAGGCAAGCACTCTACCACTGAGCCAAATCCCCAACAAGATAGCAATGTACTAATTAGACTGATTTCTTAGATAGTAGCAATGGAAACCAAACAATTAAATATTTTCAATGTGTTGAGAAAAGAGTCTTTAATAAAGACCTGTACTACAAAAAGATCTCTTCAAGAACAAGGGCAAAATGATAAAGAAACTGCAAATTTCTAGGAGTTTTTGTTTCATCTGAAACCAAGATAGAGGGTTGGGCAGTGCAGTGCAGTGGTAGAGCACTTGCCTAGCCCAACACTGAGAGAAAAAATTTAAAAGAAAGAAATCAAGATAGGTTAAAAATAAACCCACAAAACACACCCCCACATACCCTGAAATCCTGTGCCATAGATTTATAAAAGATGTTTACAGGAAAAAAAAAGACAACAGAAAAATAATATACATTTTCCGTTTCTAAGAAAAGCTGAAGGAGTCTGCTGCCAAGAGACTCCTATTATAAAATTATATTTCAAGTAGGAAAGAGATGGAAGATCAACAAAAGCAATAAATATGTGAGTAAATCAAAACAAACACCGACTGTATCAAATGGCAGTTCTGTTTTCTGAAATTAAAAAGGTAGAACTAAAATATATAACCACAATAACATATACATTGGGAAGGAGGTGAACAAAGTTTTGAAGGGAAGATACTGATTAGCTTTTAATTTTGTAAGTATTTGCATTAAATTTCTAGGGAAAACACTAAAACAAATAAAATATTCCACATTCAAAACAGAGAGGGAAATGTAATTTTAAAAAATTGATTCCAAAAGCAAGGAAAAAGAAAAAACAGAATAGGATAAAGATCACAAATTATGAGAGAAACAAATCTAAATACCTGCATAATACAATTAATTTAATGAAAAATGATCCAGTTAAAAGACTGAAATTGTCACACTGGATTTTTCTGAAAATGCAAGATGCCACTGAAGCTCTTTACATGAGACAGGGAAGGCTATAGAAAGAATGAGGTCAAAAGGTGCAATAAGATTTCCCAGCAGATACTAATTAAAAAGAAAGCTGGAACTCTGATAGGAATATCAGACGAAAGAGATTAAGGAAAAGCTGAGTTCCTAGAAATAAAGGGGGTCACCCCCAAATGGTAAAAGTTTCAATCTACCTTGCATGCACCCAATGACTAATCTCAAAGATACATAACATCAACTAAAATATCTATGACTACAGGGGAGATTTTACTACACTTCGCTTGGCAATGAGTAGATCAGGCAAAGAATGCAAAAAGATTTAACCAACACAGTTAATAGTTTGATATAATCGATATTTATAACATACTGTATTTGACAACTTCCTTGGTATTTTTTTTCTGCAAACATTTTTAAATTCATGGCACAGGATTTCAAATATACATTCCTTCAAGTTCACGAATGGACATACAGGGCCACAAAGCAAGTCTCAGCAAATTTCAGGAGAGTGATATAAAAAATATTCTCTTACCACTTAAATTACAAATCAATAAAGATAACTAGAATCCATGTGTTTGCCATTAGAGATGTATACTTATTTCTAAATAACTCTCAGAAACAATATTAGAAATTTGAAAATATTTAGAACAAGTGATAATGGACATGCTATGTATCAAAACCTACAGGATGCAGCTAATGCTTATGAATGCTGAAACTTAATGAACAAAACATCTAACTTAAGTTAGAAAAAATAAGTGGAATAGATACAACAAGAATCTAAATTAAGTAGAGAAACATCTGCAGAGTCGGGCAGGGTCAAGGTGTGCAGCTGCGAACTAGGGCAGGAGCGACGCTTCGCTTAGGTCCTCCTCACAGTTCTTTCTCTCCTGCTGCCACTCACAGGAAGTTTGTGAGGACCTGTTCCCAAATCTAGAAAACCATCCTAGCAAAGCAATGACCTTTAAAGCTACATTTCAGAAAAAAATCACGATATAATAATTTAACAGCCAAACATGTAAGAAAATAGGTTTTTCGTGACCTTTAAGAACATCAAAAATGAAAGAGCTCTGCCATGGGAACTGTTTCTAAATCACTGCAGCTCATCATGAGTGGGCTTTTTCACAGGGTTAAAGGGTGGGTGAAAATAAAGATCAGTGTACACAAAACAGCCATTGTGGTCCTGCCTCCTAGTGGCTCTTGACAACATTTGTTCATACAAACATGCACTGAGGGTCTTGTATAGGACAGGTGCTTTGTTTTGGTTTTCTCAAACATGGGAGTCCAACTTTTACAGTTTTGAACTATTCTATGGTGATTCTGGTTTGTGTCTAAGTATATGTGTTAATTGAAAAAAAATTTTCCAGTGCTGGGGACTGAACCCAAAGCCTTGCACATGCTAGGCACGTGGTCTACCATTTACCCCTAGCCACCCAAAATGAGTTTTACAAAAAGTTTATTAGAAAATAAAGCTATGAAGGGTACCAAGACTCATACAGTTTTATCAATTCGTAGGTTAAAAGGAAACCGATTACCCACTGTTTTAGTTATTTTTCTCTCGTTGTTGGGACAGAATACCCGACACCTAAAGTTAGGGGAAGAAAGGTTTATTAGCTCACAGTCTGTAGAGGTTTCAGTCTATAGTCTGATGGGTCCGAGGCGGCGGCGGGGCTGGCGTGGCGGACTCGCAGCCGGCCGCAAAGTAAAGTGAGGAAAATGCAAGGAATGTATGCAAATCAGCAATGCAAACAAGCGGCTAGTTAAGCTTCTTCCTGTATCTAGGCTACCTGCCCCCAGGGCAGCCCACACTCTAGATCTAGCTATCTCTTACCACATGAGGCTTTGGGGGGACATCTAGACACAAACCATAACATTCCGCCCCTGGACCCCCAAAGACTCATGTATAGCCCATTATGTAAAAGGCATTTAGTCTATCTCCAAGAGTTGTCAAAGTCCTAACAGTTTCAGCATTGCTGAAAAGTCTAAATCCAAAATCTCCTCTGAGATTTAAGGCAAACTCTTAGCTGTAAGCTCCTGTACAAATGAAAAGAAGGTTAAACACTTCTAACATACAATGGCACAAGATAAGCATTACCATCCCAAAAGATATAAATAGGGGGATATAAAGGAACGGGACCAAGGCAATTCTGAAATCTCGCAGGGCAAACATCAAGTCCTGCAGTTCTAAGGGGCCTGGGTGGCTTCGCCCCTACGGCACTTCTAGTGGTAGCAGCTCCCATGGCCTCTCTCCTGGGCTGGCTCTGCTCTCTCGATGTAGTTCTCCTCAGGCGATCTACATTCCTGGCTTCTCTAAACTTTTGGGGTCTCCAGTGCACCTTTGGCTTCACCCTCACAGTTTCACATATTGCCCTCTCAGGGGCACATTGTCTGGCCTCTTAGGCCTTCCTCTGAAATCTGGGTGGAAACCTTCCTGACCTCACAACTCTTGTATTTTGAATGAACCTAAAACCAGGGCCACGAGGATGACGCCAGGGTTTGCTGCCAGCTGGAGCAGAAACCAGGCTTCCTTCTTGCTTCTCTGTGGTGGTCATGTGCCTGGATTGCTGAGTGCTCTGAACCAAATTCAGAGGAACAACTTCCTTAGGTCGCCGCCATTCTGGAACGTGGCGTTCTGGGGCATTCTTCTCAAAGCAAAATCTTTCATTTTTCTAACTCTGAGGCTGTAAAGGCTGGAGTCCTGCTGTTTCTTGTGATGCCCTTGGGCCATCTTTTCTTTCATCTTTTGAAATACCCAGCTTTTTCTTGCTGGTTTCTTCAGCAATGAGTCTCTCTTTCATTCTATCTTTGTAGTCCACAACTTTATTGGTGCTTCCTTTATGCGCAAACTCACAACATTTTGAATCATTTTGCTGGGCTGTTTGCTCTTGGTTTTCAACATAAATCTGGCTAAAAGCCCCCAACAATAGCCATGCCATCGCCTCAACATTAGACTGCCTTGAAATTTCTTTTGCAAGATTAATTAGTCCGTCGCCCTTAATCTCAGTCTCAGGCAAAGTCTCTGGACACAAGCAAAATGCAGACAAACTTTCTGCCAAGCCATAACATACATGGTCTGGAGTCAAATAGGCAACACAGTCCTTCTTCCCAGCAGAAACCTCCTGAGTCTGGTCTGTACCGGCAAATTTTCTCATTTCTAAAGTTTTCCTAATTCTTCTTCCCGCAAGCCAAGTCTAAAGGCTGCTAAACCGCATGGTCAAGTATAGTCCCAGCAACGACCCCACTCCCGGTACCAAATTCTGTTTTAGTTACTTTTCTCTCGTTGTTGGGACAGAATACTCGACACCCAAAGTTAGGGGAAGAAAGGTTTATTAGCTCACAGTCTGTAGAGGTTTCAGTCTATAGTCTGCTGGGTCTGAGGCAGGGCTGGCGTGCAGACCGGCGGCCGGCCGCAAAGTAAAGTGAGGAAAATGCAAGGAATGTAATGCAAATCAGCAATGCAAACAAGCAGTTAGTTAAGCATTCTTCCTCTATTATCTAGGCTACTTGCCCCCAGGGCAGCCCACACTCTAGATCTAGCTATCTCTCACCACATGAGGCTTTGGGGGGACATCTAGACACAAACCATAACACCCACATTCTTTTCTCTTTCTCAATTTAATTATGGCTTTAAAAGCATTCTTACACTAAATTAACCATTTCCTCTTCCCCTAAAAATAACTTATAGACTACTTCCATAAAAACAGGATTTTACATTAGTTATCACCATGCATCTGGGAGCACCGGGCACAATTTTTTGCTTGTCTCCAATTTTACATCTGAAAACCAATGTCTGTCTCCTTCTGTCCTTCACTGCACCCAAGTTGCACATGCAGACAGGATCCTACAAAGCTGACCTGACAGAAAGGTAAAAGCAGTTGCTGGTCCCACAATTCACTTTCTTCTAAGTATTTCTACTCTCAAAAATTTAAAAAACAAAAAAACAAAAAAATAACAAAAAAAAACCAGGAATAAAGATATGCCATGTACGGGATCCTAATAACTCCAATCAATGTAAATATATGCCGTAACATGAGCTAAGACAAATAATACTAACAAGTATGTAAAAGGAGATAGGAGAATCAGAGGAGGAGGGTGGAGGGGGAGGGAGCGAGAAGGGAATTAGAAAAAAAAGCTGTAATTTGTACATGTAACTACTCCCCAAGATGATTGTAAACTGCTAGAACTGCAAACATGTACTAATAAAAATAAATACATAAAACAAATACTCAGTATAACAGTTCAGCAGTAAATCGCCAGGTATTTAAATTGCCTTCCTAAAATCCTAGACTACTTTTGGTACCACAGTTGGCAGAGCTTTTATTTTCCCAGTCTATACTGCCAAGGAACTTACCTTATGTAGGAACAGAAGGCTTTAACCTGTCTCTCTCTTACCTCTTCCGCCTCACTCTGCACAAAGTGAATCCTTTTACCCAGCCCAGGCCTCCTTACCGTGCCCCTCAACTGTGAGTGCCCATCCCTGCCTCCCCTCTGCTCCCCTCTCAGCCTTCCCATCCGAGCTCAGAAAGACACCAAACCTGGCAGGCCGCTCCTCCACGGTTCCACCCAGCACCCACCTCTGCACCCAGCTGCTTCTGGACCTGCTGTTCACATCTCACCGCTCGGCAGCTGTGGGATGCCACGCTTGTCACTGAGATACAACTGATCACATCAGGTTTCTGTGTGTAATTCCTTTTTTCAATTAGATTATAAACTTTTTATAGGCAGACTCTTTGTTTAAATATAGCTACAACATTTTAGATCCCACTCATCACAAAATATAGACTTAATATTCATTACTTAACCTAAATCCATATTTTAAACTCTAAAGCCATCTTCTTTAAAAAAAGATAAAAAAAAACTACAGCATCATAAAAACAAACCTTTGATCTAAAAGAAAAGCTGAAACACTCTGGAGTACTTTCAAACATGCCAATGTTGTGATAACCATTCTATGTCCCTCTGTCATATTTATAGGTCAAATCCTTCAAATTTAGGGGAAATGTATTATGGATTTTAATCAAGGGCACATAGGAAGTGTAAGGGAAGTAACTTTTAACACAGCAATGTAGGATGCACTTATCTTAATAACAATATATTAAAAAGATGGGGCAGGTGCAGTGGCACATCCCCGTAATCCCAGCTACCTGGGAGGCAGAAGCAGGAAGACTGTGAGTTTGAGGCCAGTCTGGGCACCTCAGCAAGATCCTGTCTCACAAAATAAAAAGGTCTGGGGGTGTAGCTCAGTGGTCGAGTGCCCTGGGTTTGATCCCTTGTATCACACGCACACGCACACACAAATACACACACACACAGTACCAATAAATACACTAAACACAACACACTATGAGTGAGTTGTATATCAACAGATATAATTTGTGGCCAAAATTAACCTCAGAAGTGGGCCTCCACACAAATTAGCAGGTAAAATAAGTATGTAGCAGTTACTCTTTAATTTGGGCTGATTCTCAATTTCAAAAATAAAAAGTCTAGAAAAGTGTGTGTCCAAACATACTAAGCAAAGCAGGAGTGCAGCCAGCTCTGCAGATCAAAGAAACTCCCTCGCGTAGAAGCTGGCCGCTGCTGGACAGTGTGGAGTTTTATTCTGGAGTCTGAAAATGCTGATGGTCTGTGCCTTTGCATCCTTTCCACAGGGCTTTCCTTTTTTTTGGTTCTTTTTGTTTGTTTTTGGTATTGGGGATTAGCGCCAGGGATGTGATAGATTTGCTCCACCCCTGTGTTCAATCCTCAACCCCTTCCTTTTTCCCTGAAGTGGGTTTTCCCTTATTTCTAAAATGTAAGAAATTCGGGCCTTACATTTTAACTGGTACCCAAGGATATTAAATACAATTTAAAAATTTTAAAGGCTAGTAATTTTACTTCTCTGGAAGCATGATCATGTTTTTCAGTTAGATTCTTTTAAGCTCTTTCTGAGTAACCTAGAAAAATATGGATGATTTTAACTGTGTTGTGAACAGCTTCAAATATTTATTAATAGGCAGCAATAATTTCCTTAAGGCCATATGCCACAGGGAAGTAACTGATTCGTCTACACTTAAGCAAACAAGTTCTCCAGGAAGCCTCACCTGGGTAGTCAGGGGAAATAAGACATGAAAATCAGATTTTCCTAAAGTAAAATCTCAAGTGAAGACACTGATTGGATGTCTGTCTGATTAGTTCCTAGTAACAAAAAAGTAATGGTTCACTAGGAAGCAAACAAGAAATTATCAGCAAAAGCAAAACCCAGCAAGAAAAGTTCTATCTAATTAAACTTTTGCAAAGAGAGACAAACTGTGAATTTTTTACTTTTAGTTCATTTTTTAAAAAATGACAATTAAACTGGGTGTGGTTGCACATGTCTATAATCCCAGCACTACGGGAGGCTGAGGCAGGAGGATTGCTGCAAGTTCAAGGCCAGCCTGAACTATAAAACAAGACCCTGTCTCCTAAAACAAAAAAACAAAAACAAAAAAGGTATTTAATATGGCTATATTAGACTCCTAGACCTTTATTTCTAGATTCCTGGATACATTTTTTAAATAAGAAGAAAATTCCAGTTTAAATTACTCTCCCTTTGTGAAACAACTCTGTGTACTTTCTCTGTTCAGCAAATATTACTAAGTACCTACTACTGGTGCGATCACACGTATTTCTTACTTGGAAGCAGTAATTATACCTTATTGTTTTACAGTGGCTTTTTATCCTGGGAAGCTTAAAATTCTTAGCTGAATTTTTCACTCATCCTCACAATGAAAATAAAAGGGACTTAGTTCACATTCCCTTAGGACTGGTATTTATAACACCTGGTTAGACCTGAAGCATTGATCTAATTTACATCTCTTATCGCTTGTCCCACAGGTTTAGATGGGAACCAGGGGAAAGTGAAGCTCACACAAGACCTCCCGCTGGGCCAGTCCACTGCATCTAACTACTCAGGACAGGTTTCCCCACCTCCTTGCTGGAAATTCCACCTGTGGAGGTTACAGAGATTCCTTTTGCTCCTCAGGCTTTTCCTACACCTCCTGGGAACTCAGCAACAAATTCCTCAAATCACTCACTTCGAATCTGGGCCTGGGGGCAGAAATACATACCCCAATTTTAACGTGGTGGGGTCTCAGCACTTCTTCTTTTTTTTGAGACAGGTCTTACTATTATAGTTCAGGCAGACCTTGAACTCACGATATTACCCCGGCTGGCAGAGAACTCACAGTGATCCTCCTGCTTCAGCCTCTTGAGTACTGGGATTGCAGGCATGCACCACAAAGCCCAGCTCTTCTTAGCACTTTTTTTTTTTTTCTCCAAAAATAGGGTCAACCAATGTTCGTTTGAAGAAACCGGATGACTCCAAACAATAGTTCAGATGTTAATATTTTCCAAGTTCAAAAACTGCCCACCAATCTCTCTGGGGAAAAACAGAGCCTCTTTAAGTACAAAACTAGAATTTGATAACTATTCAAATAATGAAAAAGGTCAGTGGGCAGCTGAGCATCAGACTTGCAACCTAACCACAATGGAAAACAAAATCAAAACTAATATTGTCATGAAATGCGACTTCGCTAAGAAATACAAGGTTTAAATATAGAGCAATTTTCTGTGAATTTTCAAAGTCACTGATTAAATTCTTAATATGGAAGTTAAAAAAGGCAGGTCTAACAACTGGCCACACAACTAGATGGATTCAGACAAATGTAGTTGAATATCGGTTTTCTATGGTTAATCTAGTATTTGTAGAATTGAATCGATAATTTGCACTGTATAAAAGTAAATTGTTCTTTGTGGTTTTATTTGACACTAACAAGTTTTTCCACAGAAGGTATCTCTAAAGTCAAAACAGTAGTCAACAGGAAAAAACCATGAACACGCAGGATATTTATTTACTTATGAAAGAATCTGACCAGAAAAGCTGCCTGCCTTGCAGGGGCTCAATTAATAGTGACTAGTCATCTATTGTACACAGAGGACGTTTTGTCACACAAGCAAACAGGTACACAGCATCTGTCAGGACTTAAGACGACCCAGAGAGTTGCTTCTAGCTTTCTACATGAACACAACACTTTTGAAAACTATTTTTGCACCAGGAACTCTGTTCGACACTTGACATTTTCAGACGTCTCCCCCTTGTTCATGCCACCTCACCTTTATATCTTCACATCTACAATCTACCCTCCTCTCTCCTGAACATTCTGTTCAAGTTGCTCCCTCAAGTGTGTGGCACTGACCAGGGAAAAGTCTACGCCACGGTAAAGCCAGAAACCAAGATCTGCTATCACTACTCTACTCCTAAGCCTTCCGTGGTTAGTGTCCCCAAATGAAAGGCTAACCTCTTTCAGCATGATAATCAAAGGCACAGTCTCAGCCTCATTTTCTCCTTCCTCCCCTGTCGGCCCACCTCCAACATTATACTCTGCAGTAGCTATTCCAACATCTCGAAAGGCAGGGCCTCTTCTTCTGACCCCAGACTTGTGGAGCTCTTTGTCATCAATTCATATCTAACATGGACCTTACCTCCTTTCTGAGATCAGAACTTCTTGAAGGCAGGCACCACGCCTTATTTACCTCTGTCTTCTCAACTGTGCCTAGCATGACAGCAACGTGAATGTTCCCTAAACCCGTTAAGCCTCCTGCATCTTCATACAGGAAATACCAAATGCCCCATTTGGGGAGGCAGCAATGTGCCAACTATACTTGTTTATAGTCTAGTATAAAAGAGGACTTTCCCACACACAAAGTAATTCCTTTAAGTAATTTGTGCAAAATAAACTAAATACTCTCTGAGAACTGAGTTCATACAGGAAAGCTGTGGTGAATCAGTAATTTTCCAATCACCAGTTTCAAGGTCTGAGAAAGACCTGAGAGGTCATTTAGCCCTCAAACTTTACAGCCCAGGAAACCAAGTCCCAGAGGGTCACATAGTCAACCGTAGGGTCACAGCTGGCCACTCACGAAACCTGAGACAGATACCCTCGATTCCAGTGCAACATGGTTCTTTTCCTATAAGCTGTCAGTTTCCATTAACCTGTCAGATTTAAAAATAAAATGTAGTCCGTGCACATCTGCTTCTGTGTCCAATGACTACCAAGGGCTTGGCACATGGTGCTGGTCAGACAGTCTACAAATACTGCTGTATGAATCAATGGGCACCCCCAGCTTTTGGATCACTAAAATAGGCCAAACATTAAATGTTTCAAAGTACCAGTCAGACAACTGGCGTCCTAGGAGAAGCAGCCTAAAAGTGAAAGCCGAAAGAAAGAAAGAAAAAAGCCCTACAAGAGAACAAAGAGCTGAAAAGAACATAAACTATAAACCAAATCCTATACAAATAACTACACTATGCATATGCAACATGTCGGAGATACGAAATCAAGTACAAAAGAGAATCAAGCGCTTAATGACATTTCTCTAAAGAAGATGTACATGGTGATCGCCCCCTTATCTGCAAGGGATACTTTGCAACTCTCCACCCCAGGATGTGTGCTGTGGACAGTACTAAACCTTATCGACAGTACCTCTTTTCCTAGACATACACAGCATGATAGTTTAATTTATAAATTAGAAACAGTAAAGAGATCAGCAATAACTAACAACAATATACAGTAACAAAACTATGAGAATGTGCTTCTCTCGCTTTCAAAATATCTTTGATTGCTTACGGCACTACAGTATTATTTTCAGACCATACAGGTAAGTGAAACTGAGGAAAGCTAAACTGCAGATGGGGGAAGCCAAGAATACGAGTTCACAGCCAGCAAGCACAAGCATGGTGCTCAACAGTGTTAGTCATTAGGGACATGCAAGTCAAAAACCACAATGACATACCACTTCACACTCATCAGGATGGCCATAATTAAAATGAGAACAACAAAAACAAAAAATGAAAAATAACCAGTGTCGGCAGGGATGTGGGGAAAGAAACCTTCATACACTGCTAGTGAGAAGGCAAACTGATGCAGCTGCTGAAGAAAGCAGTTTGGCAGTTCCCCAACAAGTTAAATAGTCCCAAGTGACCTAGGATTCTACTCTTACGTGTGGATCCAAAAGAATGAGAAGAGGTGTTCAAACAAAAATTGTGCATGATTGTTCATAGCAGTACTATTCTTAATAGCCAAAGGTGGAAACACTCGATGTCCATCAACAGATGAACATATAAATATATGACATATACATATGATGGAATATTATGCAACCTTAAAAATGAATAAAGAGCCAATACATGCTATAACATGGATAGGTCTTGAAAACGATATGCTAAATGAAAGAAACAAGAGACAAAAGGCCACACAGTCTAAGATTCCACTTATATGAGTGTCTAGAAGAAGCAAATCAACAGACAGAAAGGAGATTAGTGGTTACCAGGGTAGTGGGGGAATGTGGAGTGACTGATTAATGGGTACAGGTTTCCTTCTGGGGTGATGAAAAGCTCTGGAACTAGAAAGGTAAGATAGGTGGAGAACATTGTGAACATACTTAATGTCATTGCTTTTGCGCACTTTATAATGGTCAATTTTGCGTTACTGCGCTTCAACAGAAAATGAGAACCAAGTCCTCACAGTGCTAGGTCTTTGGAAATATCTAGTATGAAGACATGCATTCAAAGCCAGGCACAATGGTGCATGGCTGCAATCCCAGGTACTTGGGAAGCTGAGGCAGAAGAACCACAAATTCAAGGCCAGCTTGGACAACTTAGTGAGACCCTGTCCCAGAATATGGGTACATAGCTCAGTGGTAGAGCACGTGCCTAGCATGCACAGGGCTCTGGGTATGAATCGCTAGCACTGCAAAACAAAACAAACGAGCCAACAAAACCCCCCCAAAGATATGCATTCCTAAAGAGCTAGCAGATCCCTCCCAACAAGGCAGAATGGTATGTCCTGCACATTCTTTACCACCTATCCTCACTGCACAGACAATAAACTCAGCACAAACTTGTGTAAAAGATGAATGCTGCTGGCCTAAATGGGGGACGTGGGCATTATTCAGGGATGCAGCTTTGCCAGGGGCCTTCCCAGACAGACTGTTGTCAGTGATACCTCCATGTGGACACTGGAGCTGCAGAGGGCAGTGCCTGTGTCCACAAGGCTTCTGGGGGTGGCCAGCATGTTCATGCCTGGAGAGGGGACTGCCGCAGTCTGTCAAGGCCAGAGCTGCCAAACCCCGCCTCCACGGGGAGCAGGGGCAGCGAGGAAGCCATCCCACTGCCCCCAGAAAGTACAGTGGAAACTGAAACAGAATGCTACCCTCACTAGCAAAGGAAGAAGCTCAAGTTCTGGGATGCTCCTAGGATTCCCCGCAACCTCCCAAAAGACCTCGCTGCCATTGGCAGCTGTCCCACAACACTGCTGATAAGACGCACTTGAACTTTTCATTCTGCAGGATTCCTTGTGCTTAGCCTTCTTCCACCTAAGCCTTTCACTTCTTTCTCTCCCTTCAGTTTTCCAGTCTCCACTCTACCTCTGTAGTTATCTGAGCTGATCTTCAGAATCCACAAGGTGCCAACTACAGGCTCCTTGGGTGTTGAGAACTTTGGAACCAGGGCCAGGCGACTCTTCAGGAGCTGATGAAGGAAGCACACTTGATCTGCTTTTAATCATATGGCTGTTATGCGGAAATGTCTGTATGTCCCATGACCAGTCAGCACACCGTAAGTCGTCAAAGAGTCCACAAATATTGCCCAATGAATTAATGAACACGCCAGGGCTGCACTAAAACAGGCAACAAAGGGAGCCGTGAACTCAAACACACTCAACTTTTCTTAAAAGCATCATCACTCCTCTTTCTCAATTATCACTCTAATTCTGAATTTCTGTTTCCTAGTAATGGAGAAAATGTATTACTTTTAAATTAGCAGTATTCAAAATTTTCAAAGAGAAGCTCATTTGAAGTGCTGTTTACCAAGGAATATATCCAGTCATTACAAACGGGTTATTACTAGTCTGGGCAGGAAAATATACAGGATTCCTCCATACATATGCTGTCAAGTCTGGCAAGAAAGTTTTTAGACAACTTCCATCCTTCCCACCCATTCCCAAGTAAATAGGGCATTTGTTTGTATTTCCACATTGGCTGCTTGAACGAAAATACCTCCTCCACCTAAAAAAACAATCTGTAACATTCAGACACGGAATTTTGAGGGCAAAGTTTTAGGGCATACTAGAGCCCTAAGTATATTGTAGTAAAAAAATTAAAGTAAAAAAATATTTTTAATAAAGTTTCTCCTGTGAGCATTTTCCTCGAGTTTACACTTACGCCTGGTTTGGTGTTTTATACCTTTCAGAAATAAAGCTTAAAAAAAAAAAGTGCTTCCTTAAAATTGGAAGCAGACGGAATCTGCTTCCTACACTCTCCAGCAAAAGACACGAGCTTTTTATTCTTCTTAGGAGGTAAAAAGACACACAAAATCATTTTTCTTTAGTCTCTTCAGGTTTTCTGACTTGCACCAACTAGGCTCAGGAAAAGAGTTAAAAGTTTTCTGAGGTTTTTAGTTTTTGCGGTTAAGAAAAAACAAAAAACAAAAAGCTAGATGCTTAAATTTAGACTCCGTGAAACAATACTGGGAAATTTCAAAACCTTGGAGAAATAGTGGAGTTTACTTTATCACCCTTTGTTAAGCTGCATCACATTCGCCACATTTTCTTACTTTTTTAATCCCTCTTCCCGGTTCACTGGACAGATTGTACATGTTTCTGCGTGATTCAATTACCTGCCGGGCTGGGCAGACGAACACCTACCGAACGCCCCCGAGCCCTTCGCCCGGGACCTCGGCTTCACAGGTGGCCCGGGCCGCCTCCCGCCAACTGGGACCCACGCCTCCTCCGCAGCGCTGGCCACCGCGGTCCCGGGTGGGAGGTGGGGCGCGGCTCCCTCACAGGGAACCGGAGCTGGGCGCTGGGGACCGCTCGGCGCCCAGAGTTCGAAACCCGCCACGAATCCCTGCGCGCCGCGGCCGTAGGGAACCCGGGCGCCCGCAGGAGGCTCGCGCGTGCTTCCCGGGGCGCGCTCGGCCGCCTCGGGGCCGCAGGTGCGCGCGGGGCTCCCGACCCGGGACGGGACCGCGGGGCTCGGGAGCGCGGCCGGGCGACGCCGCTCCCTCCTGTCCGGGTCCCCCGGACTCCGAGCGCGCGGAGCGGGGACGCCGCGGCGCCAACCTGCCCGGGGATCCCAGGCGCGCACTCACCTGGCGGGAGCTCCTCCCGGGAGCAGCAGGTGCCCACGCGACCACTGCCCGGAGCCTCGCGCCGCAGCCTCGCGGGTCCGCGCGCCTCGCCGATCGCCTGGCCGCCCCGCCGCGCGCTCCCGCCGCCGGGACGCAGGTTCCCGGACACACGCTGCGCGCGCCCGCGACACTTAAAGAGCCAGGTCCCAGTGCCCCGAGTGTCCCCCGAGGCCGCCTCTCGGGGGTCGTCACTCGGGGGTGAGGTTTAAATTTGAGGACGATGAGTGCGAACTCTGATCCTCGAGTTGCTCTCTCGGATTTACGTTTGGACCTCTGAATGAGACAGGACTCCTCCCTTCACCCCATCATTAGCTTTGAGAGGTTATATTTTTTATTTAATGGTAACAGTAACTACCATTCATTGAATATTCATATATATGCATCATTTCATTTAATGTTTAAAACATTCGTCTGGTTTCTTTCTTTTCTTTTTTTAACCATACATTTAGTTTTTTAACTGACACATAAAAATTGTACGTATTTGTGGGATGCCATGTGATGTTTGGATACATGCCTATGTTTTGTCGTATTCAAATCAGGCTACACATATCTAGCTCTTCAACACTTATTTCTTTGTGGTGAAAATACTCAAAATCCTTTTTTCTAGCTTCTATGAATCTTCTGTTTTTTGTTTTTTGTTTTTATCGTCATGTTCCAGAGGGGGTAAACTTGGATTCAGAGAGCTGAAGAAACTCCTCCAAGAGTTCTTGATCCCCTCCTTGTTATTTTCATCTTTATCACTGTGGAAATATCTACTAAGGTTAATAGCTAGTTGTGGAAAGCTTTTGTAAGTGGGTGGAAGTTAATGTTACTAGTGTTTCAGGAAGGTGGAACAACTTGCTAGGGAGGGAGAAAGCAAGACACATAGGATTTTATTAGTTGTAGGGTTTCCAATATGCTGGAATGGCAAACATTATAACAACCTTTATTCCAAAAGTATTTGTGTTTACTTCATTTCACAGAAAACTAAGGAAGGAAGCAGCTGGCTGCAGAAAAAATCTGACTGAGTCCCTGGCACCTTTCAGGGCTGAGCAATTCCTTAGTCCTTAGATCATTTCTTTGCCCTCCCCAGGAACAGATACCTGATTAAAGGGAAGAAAACTTTTTCTCTAATAACACACTGGCCTCACCTAACTCCCTGCATCTTTAATTAATGTTTACAAAGCACTTTAATCTGCTCAACATGCTAGTTAATTAGGCAAGTATTATTATCCACCTCTTTCTGAATTGAATCCGGGAGAGAATCGGTTTGGACCGTCCCTGATCCTTGGTAAATACTAGACCTAAGCTTTCCGATTATGATTGTTCTCTCTTAAATTTTCAGCCCATAGTGTGTTAATTATGGATGAGTTTATCATGAAGTGCATTAGTAAAAAATAATAACAGATAACTCTTGTTTTAAAGAAATTCGGAAAATAAGAGAATAAAAGGCATTTTGATAAGTGTTTCCCGGAATTGTTTTTCTGTTTTATCATTGTTCTTTTTGTTTGGTTAAGCTTTTATGGGGCATCTTTTCTTATAGGTGAAGAAAAGGTAGGGAAGAAATATTGAAGGATGATGGAATTAGAAAGGAAGAAGGGGGAAAGAAAAAGGAAAAAAGACGGGGGTAGTAAATGAACAGGGAAGAAAATGAGGCTTAGAAGAAAGTTCCAACCAAGAGGTACTAGGGGAAATGAGGCCACCCCTGGTAGCACACGCCAAATCTTTGTGGGAATTACGATCAGGTGGTTTTTCCTGTGAGCTGTGCAGACCCGGCCAGGGACCCAGCTTAGCCACCGAGCACAGACTGACTAATAATCTCGATGCACACCTTGTCAAGACACTTTTGTGCCAAATGAATACATAACACAGAAAAAGGCATTTTGTGCTGAGAAAGGACGCATAAAGTGAGGTAAGAAAAAAAATAATGGGTTAAAGGGGATATTTAAAGACAATTATTCATAAAAGTATGTTATGTTTTGGGAGGAAAAACGGGACAAAGAAACCTCTGGAAGTCTTTCTATATAGTACTGTATTGTTACTGCTTTAAGACTCATAAAATTTACAAAATCTCACTTTAAATTTGCCTAGCTTTCTTTTTGTGTGTGCGCGCTGGGAGTTGAACCAGGGCCTGACATATGCTACACAAGTGTTCTGCCAATGAGCTACACACCTAGACGCCTCTTGATCTTTTACTAAATGCCTTCTGAAGGGGGTCTTCGCTGGGAAAATGCTGATGATACGTGCTGTAAGCTTACACCTGGAATGTCCCACGAAAGACCCACGTATGAAAGGCTTAGTCCCCAGCTGTGGTGTTACTGGGAGGCGGAACCTGTAAGAGGTGGGATCTAGCGGAAGGAAGTTACCTTCATTGGGGGCGTGTGCTTGGGCCGGATCTTGGGAGCCCGCCCCTTCCGGTCTCGCTGTACTTCCTGGTAGCCCTGAGGCGAGCCACTGTTCTGTCCTACGCTGTCGCCGAGATGTCCCGCCTCGCCGCAGGACCAGAAGCAACCCGGCCAATGTGCTGTGGTCTGAAACCTCCAAAACAGTGAGCCAAAATAAACATTTCTCCTAATTAGTGGGTGTATTTTAGATATTTGTTACTGTAACAAAAAGGTGACTAACCCAATACGTGACTCCTACGTATTAGTTATTTGTATGAACTTTGACTAAGTTAAAAATTTAAAAATAAGCTTAAAAAATTAGGCTAAATGTGTTTTTACTTTATAAGGCACTGGTCACGCGCCACATAACCACATTTCAGTCAGCAGCAGGACACATGACAGTAGTCTCCTAAGTCTATCGCCCAGTGAAGTCGTAGCTGCCCTAGTTTGTCTAAGTACATGCTGTGATGTTCACACAATGACAAAATCGCCTAATAACCAACTCTCAGGATATATCTAGTTGTTAATTGGCACTTGTCATTAAATGACCCTTGACTATTACTGAGGAAAATTGACTTCGGAAACTGTAATATCCGTGACGGCCATTAGATGGGTGCAGACTGGAAAGGAAAAGTTACTGATAAGTAAAGTTCATGATTTTTTTAACTAAAAAATTGTAACACTTTAGAGCTGAAAGGGAAGATACAAAGATGGGATTTTGATGTTTGTTCTTCTACTTTAACATGTTACCTTAAACTGCTTATCCTTTGTAAACCTCAGGTCCTCATCTGTGTAAGGTTATTAGCACTCTGTGAGGGTAAAACAAAATGACTGTAAAGTTTTTCAGAACAAGCCAGGCATGGTGGTGCATGCCTATAATCCCAGCACTCTTGGAGGCTGAGGCAGGAGGATCACAAGTCCAGTCTTGGTAACTTAGCCACTCAGCAAGACCCTGTCTCAAAATAAAAAGAAAAAAGGGCTGGTGGTATAGTTCGGGGCAAAGGCCCTGAGTTCAATTCCCAGTACTGAAAAAAAAGTTTGTTAGAACCAATAATAGGTGAGAAGAGTTAAGAAAATTATGACAATGAAGATAAATATGAGAATTTGCCCTAGTTATTATTAAAATGTACTCTAAGGCTATACTGATGAAAAATATAAAAATAAGACAATATAACCCAAGAAAAGGCAGCATACATGTTAATGTGTGATGAAATCATTGCAAGTGAATGAAAAGGGATTTTCAATAAATGAAGTGGAGAGAACTAGTAATTCAAAAGAATAATCAGGTTAAGCCCTTACCTTTCATCACTTGCTGAAAGAAATTCCAGCTACATTAAACCATTTTAAAGCTAGGAGAAAATTTAGGCAAATATTTATATGAGCTCAAGATGAACGAAGACAAGAATTGGTAAAATGAAGAGGAAAATTACCATTAGACTAGATTACATAAAATTTTTTAAATTCCAACAAAAATACAATAAATTTTAAAGTTGTGTGGGGGTGTGTCTCGGTGGTAGAGCATTGTCTAGCATGTGAGGCTGTAGGTGCAATCCCCAGCACCTCAAAGAAAACAAAAGCAAACTAAAATAAAACAAAAATGTAAAGGTTAAAAGAGAGCCCAGGGATTGGAGATTCAGCTCAGTGTTAGAGCGCTTGCCTAGCAAGCAAAAGGCCCTGAGTTTGACCCTCGGTTCCTCCCACCAAATAAAGGAAAGCCCAAACTACAAAGCTCTGTATAACACACCTGACAGTTAGTTGTATTCTTAATTGTCACATAAACCTTAGGATCATTCATCTTTTCATGGAAAAATTTCCTTGTGGTTGTTATGTGCCAAGTGTTACTGTAGGAAAAGTCTCAGAGAACCAACTATGACCAGCAGAGGTATATTCTTAATGTAAGAATATATACAAATTGATAAGAAAACTCTAAGAACTCAATGAGAAAATTTTCTTAATGAAAAAAGAAAAATGTCCATAATTATCTCCCTGCCTGTGTGTGCGATTATATTCCAAAATGCTTGGACTATCTAGTAATTTAAAAAATTAAAATTTTAAATGATACATTATTTTCACCTACTGAGCTACAAAAGATGTTTTTAAATTCTAATATTCAATACTGACATTAGTATAATGAAATGGGCAATATTATATACTGCTAATGAGAATATAAGTTGATATAACTTTGTGAGAAAGCAATTTTGTGAAATATTTCAAGAGCTTAAAGTGTTTATATGTATTGATTATAATTCCAAATCTCCTGTGGAAATAATCACAATGATTCATGCATAAAAATATACAAAATCTCCTTTTTTTGTATTATCAGAAAATTAGAAATAACCAAAATATCCATGAGAGAAAAGTTTTGTTATTGTGCGACTATTAAGAATAAGGACTTTTTCATGTAAACAAGAAAACACCAAATGTAAACTTTGTATTCATTTTTCAAACAAAAATTATTTGAGGTCTGTGTGTTAAATATTCCCCTGGGTTAAGTCTAAGAAACACAACCATGCACAGCAGAGGTAAGTTCCTACATGGAACTTATAGTCCAATAATAGTTGGGGAAATAGTGACAAGATTCAACTGAGAGCATGCAGTATATCTCTTTTTATGCCTGGTTTATTTCACTTAACGTGGCATCCTTCAGTGCCATTCTTATTACTGCAAACAACATGATTTCATTCTTCTTTGTGGCTGAATAATACTCCATTTTGTACATTTACCACATTTTCTTTATCCCTTCATCTGTTGGTGGGCACCTAGGCTGGTTCCATATGTTGCCTGTGAATTCTGCTGCAATAAATATGGGTATGTAGGTAACCCTATAGTATGCTTACTTTAATTCCTTTGGATGTATACCAAGGAGTAATATAGCTGGATCAACTGGTAGCTTTATTTTTAATTTTTTGAAGACACTCCATACTGATTTCCATAGGTACTATACTAATTTACATTCCCCTCAGCAATGTAGAAAGGTTCCTTTTCCCCTATGTTCTTGCCAGCATTTATTGTTTTTTTAATTTTTATTTTTATTCTTGATGATAGCCATTTTGATTGGGGTGAGATGGACTCTTTGTGTAGTTTTGATTTGCATTTCTTTTTTTTATTTGCATTTCTCAAATGGCTTAAATATGGTGAACATTTTTAATATATTCACCATTTGTACTTCTTTTGAGAAATGTTCAGTTCATTCATCCACTTTTAAATTGGGCTATTTTATTTTTAGTGTTAAGTTTTTTGACTTCTTTATATATTTTAGGTAGTAATCCTGGTAGCTAGCCAAGATTTTTTTACCATTCTGTAGGCTGCCTTTCACTCAGCTGTTTCCCTTGCTGTGTAGAAACCTTTTAATTTGATGCAGTCCCATTTCCTACATTCTGTGTAAGCTCCTGGCTCTGTGTTGCAGAGTCAAAATGGTTGAACACTTTTTGTGGCATGAGGCCTCCGTCTGCCCTATATGTCCAGACCCAAGGACTTGGTCACCTGACGTGACCCCAAAGAAGTGCCCTGGCTCTCAGGCATTAGGTCTCAATCATATTTCCAAGAGGCAGTATCCTTGGAGGGGAACATAGAGGACCCTTGTGGACAGTTCTTTGAGATACTTAAACTATTTTATTTCATTCTCTAAATTGGTAAATATGATTCAAACACATACTCTTCCTATAGAGACTCAACAGGAAAAGAAAGAGGAAGTCACACCAAATGCTCCCATTCACTGAGAACAATAAAACATTAAGTGCAGTTTTCCTGTTATCTTAAAACCGCAACAGAAAACCAAACCTCAGGGCCAATGCCCAGTACTTATGTCTCTTACATTCCAAGTCAAGAAGTCACCAGGATGGCTGGGGGTGTGGTGAGGGCCTGGGTTCTATCCCCAGCACTACAAAAAAGAAAAAGAAAAAAAAAAGGAAAAAGGAGGAAGGGGAAGAAGGGAAGGTGGGGAAGAAACAAAGAGAAAGAAAAGAAAAAAGAAATCACCAGGAGTTAGCTAACCCTTTCTCCTCAGGGCTGACTGACAGTCAACAGTTGACTATTTGTTGGAGGGTGTATTGCTCCAATAGCTACACCCTAACATCACCCTCATTTTTGTAGCTTTTTAAGGCTGAATAATATTCCATTGTATATGTGACTACATCTCATTTATCCATTAATCTGTTAATGGACATCTGGGTTGTTTCTACCTTTTGGCTGTTGTGAATAATGCTATTATAAACATGAGTATATAACTATCTGTTCAAGTCCCTGCTTTCAGTGGCTTTGGGTGTTTTCCAGAAGTGGAATTGCTGAATCATATGGTAATTCTGTGTTTAACTTTTTGAGGAACCACCATATTGTTTCCTACCATGATTGTACTATCTTACATTCCTGCCAAACCTGTGTGAATATTCTAACTTCTACACATCCTTGCCAACATGTTTTTTTCCTTTAAAAGATAATAATTAGGAACCTGGCATGGCAGCACACAACTGTAATCCCAGCTACTAGAGAGGCAGATTTGAGGCCAGCCTAGGCAACTTAGTGAGATCCTGTTTCAAAATAAAAAAATTAAAAGGACTGGGAGTGTAGCTCAGCATTCCTTGGGTTTAATCCCTAGTACTACCAAAAAAAAAAAAAAAAGCCAGTTGAGGGGGAAGGGGAACTGTGAAATCAGGTCAGTCTGATCACTGATGTGTTGCTACCTGTGGAAAATGGGAATTCCACAGAAAATAGTTGGGGACAGGTATTGACAGCAATGAAACCATTTCATGTTTATAGCCCCAATAAGTTGAAAGTCCCAAGTAAACCAGTTATAGGAATAGAGTAAGTAAAAGGGACTTTTCCCCTTCCTTGACTTATTCGTAAACTGCTCATTCACTTTGCAAATGATTCACAGAAGAATGTAGCAGGCCAAATATATGTATTGCCTTTATTGTTTCATCTCCCATTTATTTCCTAAACTTGTCTAGTTCTGTTCTGACAGCTATTTCTAAAGCTATACTGTGTTTTCTTAGTTCTCATCCTAGTTTGCATTTATCTGGCAATTTGGATCATCCACGAAATCTGAGCTTTTCCCAAAGCTGAATCTCTAGGACAGAGCTCAAGCAGCTCCCCTGAGCAAAGGCACCCGTCACACCTGCTCAGACCCTACTGCTGTGAGGGTGACCCGAGAGCTCTCCACGGCTGGGCATTATTTATTTCATGTAACAAGCTGAGTGCCTACTCCGGTTCTGCTTGGGAAGCTTGTCTGCTGGGTATCACATTCATTACATTCATTCATCCATCTGTCAGCCCTATTTAATTGTGAAAGGCAAGCTTCTCTGTTTGGAATGCTTGAGATGGGAGAAGTTTAGATGACAAAAACCAAAAACCCAAAGCAAACAAACAAAAAACAGGTTAGATCATTCTTCATGAGACAGAAACAGAAAAAACCACTGGTGGACCCTGAAGAAGAGGCTAGAAAGGAAGAGGAAGGGGAGGGCTAGCCAGAAATGTGATAGAAAACCAGGGTGTATGGAAAGCCATGGATATAAAATATTCTATATGTGGGAAATGCCCCAGATTTTAAGAGGTCAGTGGTGTCTGACATTCATTTTGAAGTGCTGGTAATCATGTACTCATTACCTCTGCTACTCCTAGGGCTTCAGCCTGGTGTTGACGATTCTTGAGGTGAGTGGAGAGGGCCACATCCCATCATTTCCAGGAAGGCAAGCAGAGGCTAATGTACAGTAGGAAATAATGGTCTGGAAGACAGCCAAGAAGTCAATAATAGTGTGGATAAGAAAGCTAACCCCCGTGTTCTTGAACATGTTTGAGAAATAGTGTTCTAGATGGTACTGTTATGACTGCTTAAGTCTGTGTGTGCACACACATGCTGACAATCAGAGTCTTGTGTATGGTAGGCATTATTGAGCTACATCCTCAGCCAGGTATTTTATTTTGCTATTAAATATAACAGTGACTTAAGAAGTTATGGACCATGGAAGTGTTTGGGTTATATAATATTCACACATGTGACACGACCTGTGGAATTAGGTGTCTATTCTTCGTATACGTTAGAGTATTCGGGGGGCAGCTGGTATTTAGCAATACTGAGGGCTTAGCACCCACCTTCTTTTGGGCTCATAATCTTCTATGCCAGACCTCCAACTTTCTTTCTTAAGCTCTTTAAAAATCTCAGGGGTATAAGTAATGTAACACTTTATGTCATTTTACAGTATACAGAACTCATTCATACATGTTTAATCTTCACAGAAGTCTAGGATGGTGCTACGATTCCCATTCTACAGATGAGGAAACTGAACTTGAAGGGGTTCAGTAACTTGCTCAAACTCACTCAGAGCAAGTGGCACTAAAGCCACTACTGCTCTTTTCTTTTTGTTAGAGCTGCCCTTGATAATTGTGTTTATCTATTTAGCTATCTTTTTCATGCATTTTCTCTCTGTAAAGCCAATTAAGGGATTTGTGCTTATATTGTTGACTATTCTCAGAGTTATTAAATTAGTACTGGGAAAAAGCACAATCTTTATGAGAGTTGAAGGAATAGTAATAAACATTAGAAGTGTGGAGATCTCCTTAGAAATGTGGAAACTCACCTTATTAAATATTCATCTGAATAGGGACAACTGATGAGCTATTAAGAGGGAGGGCTGGGGGGGTAACAAAAAACAGAAGCTGCATCTGTCAGCTAAAGGTTGAAAGTTATGTAAAAATCTGTTACAATTTTTGAAGAAAGCATCAGAACATTTTTCTCAAGTGTTCAATGACTGAATGCCAGAAGTAAAGATATACTTAGGAAAAGATTCTGTGCTTCCATATATCAAATACACCTGAAGCAGAGTGACTCCATGAGTAAAGCTAACGTAGGCAAAGCCCCATCTCTTCCAGACAAACGAAAGCCCTTCATTCAAGCAAAACCACAGAAGCAGCAAAGAGCACAGGCTCCAGGGTCCCTGCTGCATGGATGCCGTCCTTTTGCAGGTTAGGAGCAGAGCTGGCCGGGAGCACAGGCTGCTGCCCTCTCTGACTCTCCCAGCCAGGACCCCCGGGCCAGCCTTGTGAACTGAGTATTATGGTGGGAGAATAACTGTTCTCGGTGGGCTATTTATATGGGCACACTTTCCTATCCTATTTGAGGATAGCAGTGGTAATTTATACACAAACATAATTCCATAATTGGTTTGGGCTTTTCTTTCATCCCATTTCCCAAGTTTACTAAAAATAGCAAAATTAACTCATTTAATTTTCACTGACTTCCCCTTCTTCCTTTCCTAGAAGTACTTCTGAGCTCCAGAGAGGAATAGGTCTGGCTAGGTTCATAAGCTGAAGAAGTTAAGCAATTAATATCAGACTCTAGAGCTCAGTACAATACACTATAAAGGAGTCATCTGGTTTAATGACTGGATGACAGAATAAAGAGTAGGTTGCTTCTAGTTTACATTGTGTTAAAATTTGTTTCAAGAAAATCCAAATGCTTGAGACATTTCTAAATGGGCAAAATACTTTTTCATTTCATGAATGCATTCACTGAAGGTGCCTATAAATCGGGAGGTCCTTTGGTTAAGAAAATTCAGAGGCTGGGGACGCAGCTCAGTAGTGGGGTGCTTGTTTAACATGTGTAAGGCCCTGGGTTCCATCCGTAACCCTGCAAGAAAAAAAAAATTATGTTCCACACAACTTTGAAAAGATGTGTCTTTCTGTTAAGATAAGCTACATCTAGCTCTGGATCTAGTAGTTTTCATACATGAGTCTCAAAATATTTTTCGTACTTACTTCATTTATTACATATCCCATTTTCAGAAGGAGAAACTAAGGATCCAAGACAACCAAGAGAAAGTTGTGATTCCCGACCTGTCTATGACTTCCTTCAGTAAAAGACCTTTCCATTCTAGGGACCCTGGCTAGTAGATAGGGTTGCTGGAAAAACAGTGTATTATTAAAACACTGCAGTAATAGAATAACGTACTATAATTTTTTTGCAAAATAATTTTCAGATAATTGAAAAATAAGCCATCCTGTTGGATTTAGGGACAAAAAGGATATCCAAACATATTTTAAATACATAAATTTCATCTTCTTGCCAGGCGAAGAGATGTGAATAGGCTAGCAATAGGTGGATATCTCTAAATAAGTGAAAAAGTATCTCGTAACTGAAACAGGAGGATCGGAATGTGCCAAGGCAGTGTGACATTTCAGCGCTCACCTGAGGCTGACCACCCTTGCTGGGGACAGCTATCCCCTGACGGCATTGTTTTGCTATCTCGAAGGCCTTCCATTTCACTTGGGGTTGCCTTCCAGGATCAGCAAGTACCTGTGTGCTCTGGGGAAGAAGCTTTCCTGGCAGTCATTTCCAGATTGTTACACAATGACCCAGTTCTCTTAAAAGTCACGCTGGGATGGAATTGGTGACAGGGATGGGGTGGGTGGCCCCAGGCTCTTTCAATACTGCTGGAGCAGCTCCTAAATTTTTAGGAGGCGGAAGAGGGCCAGAGAAATGACCCAGCCCTCCCCCAGGGTTTTCTTTCTTTTACAGAGGAAAGCAGGCTGCATCCATACTTCATTTGTGTGAAGCTCAGTATGGAAGCTTTGGACCCTGCGCCTATAAAGGCTCTGAAGCCAGTTACTGATTATAAGGCCATTGAATTATTTCTGTCTCTTTTTTCTCCATTAGTGGAAAAGGACCAAGAGTCTTGGCTTCAGAGAATTTGGAGTGTATGTTGCAGTTGTACTAATGATTGTCTTTATTATTGATCAGTAGAAACGTTGGCGGTAAGGCCAAGTTTGTAAGGTGTTTCTGCTCTCTGATGAATTCTCACAGCCAAGTCCCATCAAAAATGTTCCCTGGCTCACAAAGATCGGCCTAGTCTCTCTAGGTTTATGGTCCCCTAGCTGCCCCCGAATTTCTATTTCACTCAAATCCCTTGCTTCTTTGCTTGCTTAGATGTTTGTGACTACTGTTTTCAGAATTCTTCCTCTGTTTTTTGACTGCAGGCTTTTGCTCAAGCTGTTCTCATCCTGTGTTGGTAAATCTTGCTGGTCTTTGAGGCTCAACCTAACACCACCCCATGCTTGCTGTCAGAATGTTCTGATTGCTCTGTGGTTGTTTCTGCACCTGTCCTAGTCCACACTCCAAGGAGTCAGAAGTTCTTTGATCATGAGGAAGCCAGGCCATGCACTCAGTCCCCTTAGCACCTCACTCATGGAATGGACTCACTGGTTAACAAATGAAACTTGATTGCTGTAGGTAGAAACCAGACAGAAGGGAGTATGGGAGAGACTAAGGGGTTCAAGACATGTTACCCTCAAATATGGCACCTTGGCATTTTAGAAAACAGCAGAAGGGAAGTCACTCTCCCCTTCCCTTTCTCCTCTGAAGCAGGTCATGTGACTTACCTCTCTTCTTTCTCCCCCAAAATGGCAGGTGTCCTGCCCTATGCCCAAGGGGAAAGAATGTCACACAGGGGTGGAAAGAAGATTCTGAATAAATAAGCCTTATTAAGTTACCGAGTTAATTACTATTAGATCAGACCTTTTGTCCTCCAATCATACTACTGCATGACTGTCCGTAAACACACACAGGTTTTGGGCTGAGGGGGTAGCTCAGTGATAGACCACTTGCTTAACATGCACAAGGATCTGAGTCTGATGCCCAGCATAGGAAACAATAGCACAGATTTCCCAGTTTCTTTGAGTCTTCATTTCTGAGGACTCCTGTGTCATAAAACTTTTATTAAATCATAAAATCAATTATACTTTTCTCTTTTAATCTGTCTTTTGTTATAGAGGTCTCAGCTATAAACCTTGCAATGACTGAAGAAAGAAATATTTTTGGCCCTTCAGGGGTCAAGAAGGGAAGGCAAAAAGTTAGTGGTGAAAGGCAAAAAAAGAGTATTAAGGTGATTGTTAAAGGGGTTGCACTGTTGAGTAAAGATGGCTTTTAACAAGTATTATGATTGTCAAGGGACCTCAGTGGGAGATTCTTAAGAGAGACATGTTCAGTTTGAGGTATTGATGTATAACAATGCCATTCCTTAAGAGGGCCCACAGGACTTTGAGGAATACTCCAAATGGACCTGGAGCATTGCCATCTCAGAAGCCTAGCAGATGGACAGCTAGAAAAAAGAGCACACAATTCATGTCTTGGTCTGTTCTCTGTTCTTACTACTGAACACTAGAGGCTGGACCATTTATAAAGAAAAGAAGTTTATTTAGTGGTTCTGGAGGCTGGACAGTCCCAAAGCATAGCACTAGAATTTGCTTAGCATTTGGGGAGGGTCTTCCTGCTGTATCATAGCATGGTGGAGGGCGTCACGTGTCATGGGAGCCCCACCTCATGGCCTCAGGCAGTCATAATCAACTCCCAAAAGCCCTACCTCCAGATATCACTAGCATATTAATTTGAGGATTAAGTTTCCAACCTCTGAATGTTTAGAGGACACACTGAAACCATAGCAGTCTGTATTCTCAGAACAGCTCAGTCATAGTTTTAGATAGGTGCAGAGGAGAGAAAAAAGGTCAAGGTGTCCCGGGCAGTCCTGCCTCATGCACAAGGTGTGTGGTCACCACAGGACTCCCTGCTGTGCCAACCCCACCATGCAGGGGAACAGTGGGCCAGAGGGCACCTTTCTCTGTGGAGTCCCATGTCACCTAGCTCAAACTGACCAGTCCCTCGCCTATTTCCTTACCCATTTGTAAGGATTTCCAGAAACAGAGACCTTACTCCGCTCTCTCGTGGAGCATGGGAGAAGCCATAGGAGCATCTCTTTGTTGTAGTTAAGGGTGTGTCATGCAGTAGGGTGATGAGCAGAAACTGGTGGATGGCCCCGATTCCCAGATTCAAGAAGGGTGTGTGAAAAGCGGCTATTCAATCCTGGTTCTGCAGGCAGTGAGGGGACACTCCAGTTTGCTGTGGTCCCTGAGTAGAGGAAATGAAAATGAACAGAATTTATCTCATACTTTTTGAACCCTAAGAAGATCCCAGTGTGGAGTGAGGGTGGTGGGTGAAGAAAGGGGAGGGGCACGGGGGACGAGAAGCCTGCTGTTCCAGCATCCAGCGGCTGGACCCTGTGTTTGTCACATAGGCGGGAAAGGAAAGGCTGAAAGGCCTTGTGTTACTCCTCTGAGTGGGCCTCAGGGTGACGCAACCCCATGAATACCTGCACTATGTGGGAGAAAGGAGCCGTAAATAACTCAGCAGAGCCCTGACTAAAGGTCGTTCTTCAGACAAGTAGGCAGCCCAGGTGTTGACACCTGACGTGGGCCCTGAGGGATTGCCTCCATCAGAGACCCAGCCAGCGGCTGCCAGTTTGGGTTTCTGTAATCCCCAGGATTCAGCCAGGAGGGGAAACAAGGACTTTTGTTTGGATTTTTGTGGTCGTGCTGGTTTTTCCCTTTAATTCTGAGATGCTTTTGTGTATAATCAGCTGCCCTGGTTGGCAGTTGTTGATGGAAAGCCGTTCTTTGCCCGGGTCTCTAGCTTCTCAGAAAATTGCAGCGTGCCTGTCCCTAAAGAATCCCAGTGCAGCCTAAGTCTCCCTGTCCAGTGGGCAGTTCGAAGTGCCCCACAAGGAACCCAGTTCTGATGCTGGGGGAACGAGCAGCCTGAGAGGTGAGCCTCCCAATTTAGTTTCCCTGCGTCCTGCCCAATGTTTTCCAGGAGGACTTCCTTTGGACATCCTGCCTCAAGACCTGTCTCTGAGCAAGACAAATGGAAATAGATTTAGAGGCAGCCTTTAGGAGAGGAGTAAGGCCCTTAGAGGGGGCTCCTTTAAAGTCAGGTTTGTGATGGGCCGAATTATGTACCCCTAATTCGTATGTTGGCATCCTGACCCCCTCCGTCTCAGAAAGTGATTGTATTTGGAGAGAGGGTCTTTAAAGAGGTGCTAAGGTTAAAATGAAGCCATGAGTATGGGCTCTAATCCAGTAGGACTGGGGGCCTTATAAGAAAAGGAAATCAGGGCCTAGACATGCACTGAGGAAAGTCCACGTGATGACAGAGAAAGTGGGCCCTGCACCCTAAAGAGTGAGGCCACAGAATGAGCCAACCAGCTGATGCCTTGATCTTGGACTTGTAGCTTCCAGAACTCAAGAAAATTAACTGGTGTTGTTTGAGCCTCCTAGTCTGTGGCACATTGTTATGGCAACCTCAACAGACTAAGGTAGGTATGGTGTGGTACTCCTGTTAGGGGAGGCCTAGATAGGGAGCAGAGATGTGAGTCTGAAGGAATGTTCTAATATGGCAGGAGCATAAGTGGGCTGTTCTTGATTAGGGGAAAAGGGTGGAGAATTAAAGATAATTGGGTGCTGGGCACGGTGGTACATGTCTGTAACTCCAGCAGTTCGTAGGCTGAGGCAGGAGGATCTCTTGAGTTCAAAACCAACCTGAGCTACATAGTTTGACCCTATTTTAGAAAACAAAACAAAACAAGAAAGATAGTTGTAAGTAAGGATGGATTAAAGTGAAAATGCTAGGCCAGTCTAACTTTCATCTCTCCATTTCACTTCTCCGCTCCTGCACTCTTGTCTCCTTCTCTTTATAGGTGCCCAGTTTGTTTCTTGACAGTTAGAGCCTTGACTGCTCAGGATCTTATTATGGCTCTCGGGAATGTAGGCATTAGGGCACCCTGAAAATGGAAAAATACCTTTGTTCTCCCCTGGTAATCTCTATTGATGGAATCTCATGATGGTGGTATTATAGGCACCTAAATTAGGTGGAAATTAATACATAGTCAGAAAAGGACCGGGCTGTCAAGCTAGTGTGTAGAAAAAATAAAGACATCAGAATTGTGGCTGGAGGTGCATCTGAAGAAGACCAGGCCTCAAGATAAAGATGCAACAACCAGACCTACATGCTTCCCTAAGTGATAAGCAGTAATCTAAAGATTATACTGCAGTTGATATCACCCAGTCCAATAAAGTTGAGGTAGACAGACATCAGTCACCTCTGGACCCATTCCTTCCTAAAAATGTCTTTGTTTTTTCCATGTGCACTTGCTATGTGACCTGCTTCCCCATTGGATCAATATTACCTAAGCAGATATACTTAAACGATGTTATTGGCTGATCATAGTTTTGACCCACACTGTACCCACTTCATGGTTTTGTACCCATCTCATGATTTTTTGTTTGTTTGTCTTTATATATTTCAGGCTGTATAGTTCACTGTATAGTTCAGGCTGGCCTTGAACTCACTGTGCAGCCCAGTCTGGCCTCAAACTCATGGCGATCCTCCTGCCTCAGCCTCCCGGGTACTGGGGTTGCAGGTGTATGCCACCACCTCATGATTTTGCTCTATAAAACGGCCTCTGAAAAGTAGGCTCGTTGACAACCCACTTTTGGGTTCCCTCCTGTCTCTCAGGAGCTATGTCTCTCAATAAATTTTTTCTACTTTTAAACTGTGGTGTTCCTTAGAATTCATTCTTCAGTTCTGGGGAACATGACCTCGGTGTGACATCTAGCAGGTTGGGAGTTACATTTATTTCCCTTGTATCAGTGGCATAGGAAGAATCCAGGGTAAAGGCCTTTCTTAAGTGGCCTTCAGATCATATCACTTGGGGAATGCCTGCTGTTCCCACTCTTAAACTGCCCTGATTGAAGAAGTAAAAGAGTTTAAAAATTGTGCAACTTAGTTTAGAAATTGAACAAAACCCCTCAGTATGTACTTATGTGCCAGATGGAGTCCTGTGTTTATGCTCAGGTCTTGATTGCTCTCTTTGGTTTTGGGAATGTTACAACTAACAACCTTTATAAGTGGGACAGTGTTAGAAGTTATGTGGAGTAGAACTAAATATCCTCTGAGTTATGGGGTTAGTTTGTATCTTGCTTTCTCCTTGTGCAAATATAGAGAGTTATGCTGCCCACTGCTTCCTGGCTTAACATGCTATCAGGAACAGTCACGCTAAAAACGTCCAGGTTATCAGTAAATATTGAACAGGTAGCTAGATCTAACACAAGTGGGGAATACAATAACTTGGGATTTAAGTTCCCTTTTTTAACTTTTGAAATTGGAAGGAACTACTTCTTGCTTTATATGAAAAAAAACCCACTCATTTTGCTCTTTTTAAATTGTTATAATTTTCTTTTAATAACAGGTTTGTAATAGGTAGAAATTCCGTAAAAACTTGGAAAGAATAGCTTCTTATTTCATTATAATTTTTATAATTATAGCAGACAGCAGCTCATTTAGTTGGCATCAGTAGAGAGAACTGAAACTTATCTTTTGGATAACTTTGTTGACAACTACTGTTGTGGTTGTCGTATTTAATGTTTTGATAGAACTTTCTTCAAAGTCCATTAAGCATCTTTTTCTCCCTTCATAAACATTGCACACTGGAAACAGCTTGAAGGATTTAGTCATCAGGATAATCATAACATGGTTCTTGTACTGAGATATAGTTCAGTGATGTCATCAATGAACTACTATATTGTGTGGGTTTTGGGTTTTTTTTTTTTTTGTCCTCATGTCTAAATGATCATCGTTTTGGGATCTTGTGTTTGCTTTGTGCCATTGCCTGTTTTTTTAGTCTGCTCCAAGTGTTGTCCAACTTGCTCTGGGCTGGGAGACCAGACATCAAGCTGAATGTGTCCACAACTAGATAAAATAGGCTCTGATTTACAGGAGTCAGGAGCTCTTTGGTAAATAAGAATATAGTGGATGTTATGAATGAATGTTTGTGTCCCTCCCAAATCCATATGTTGATATTTTAATTCCCATTGTAATGATTTTAGAAGGTGGAGTCTTTAGGAAGTAGGTCCTGAGGGTAGAACCCTCCTGAATGAGATTGGTGCCCTTGTAAGAAGAGATTATGAGAACTTTCTTCCTTTCCCCACTCTCCATCCTGTGAGGGCACAGCAGGAAGACAGCTGTGTGCAAACCAAGAAGAGAGCCCTCACTACACACTGGGTCTGCCAGTGCCCTCATCTTGGACTTCCAGCTTCTAGATGTGTGAGAAATAAGTGTCTGTTGTTTGTGCTATGCAGCCTAACTGTTATAGTGGCCTGAAATAAGACAATAGGCAAGCGTCTGTGAATGCCTTCCCAGCATTACTACTCCCCTGTTCAACAGTCTCTGACTTCTATTTGGAAATCTGTGTGTTTGTGCTTAGGCTCCAAGGATGGAGCACTTGAGCTCAGCTAATCCAGTGCACATTTCCTTAGGCATGCGATTGATCCAGAGGTGGGTAAGAGACACAAGCAGGTCCAGTCAGGGTGCTCAGCATCTCTAGCTCATAATGCTGTGATAAAGACACATGTCCTTTCTCTGGACATGGACAGTGACACAAGTAGCTGGTATCTATTGGCCATTATCTTTCTGTCTTTAGAGAGGCTGATACCGTGGAAGGCAGAGTATGGAGTAGGAACCAAGCAGTACCTTGGAGATAGCACCCAACTAATGGATCAACCATTCTCTAAAGTTCCCCTACCTTTTTGTTTTTTATTGTTTTTCTGAAAGGAGATTAGAAAACTTAATGATGATCACACATAGTCACTGTAGTTAATAGCTCAGAATGCCTTACCTTGCCTTTTTTTTTCCCTTACCTTGCCTTTTAAAAGCTCACATCACTTACGCATTTGGCCTGCTTTTTTCATTATTTTCACATGATGAAATAATTTCTCATAATGGGGAGTGGAAAAGTAGTTTATAAGCATTACAGTCTATTTCATGTTTGCTTGTTTTATTGAACAATGGAAAATACTCACTGAATTATAATCAGCCCTGTAGATGTGGCTTCTTCAGGATATTTATTTACTGATTGATTTTTTATTTATTTATTTTTTTTGGTGCTGGAGATCAAACTCAGGGCCTGCCTTGTGCTTGCTAGGCGAGCACTCTAACCACTTGAACTAAATCCCCAGCCTCTTCTTCATGATAGTTTGTTGTTATTCTAAAATTTTCCTTAAAAATTGTATTTTAATGGTACATTTTAGATATACATAATGATAACATTCATCATAGGGAATTTGTACCTGTGCATGATATATCTTGCTACTTCTTCACGATATTTAGAAAGCAGTTGTAGAGAAAAAAAACTTCAACTAATATAACATTGCAAATACAAAATAAGCCATCTGAATGTATGTGCCACATATGCTCAGAGAAAATATTAATACCTTGATATGATTGTCTACATGGAAAATACAAAAATAAACCATAGGAAATTAGAATATACAAGATACTTCACAAGTTCTCTGGGTATATGATCAATATATAACATCAATTGCTTTTCCTTATAAAAGCAATAAACAGAAAATTCAGTTTTAAAAAGATACAATTTAAAAAGAAATAATACCTACAAATCTATATGTTTAAGACCTTTTTAGAGAAAATTATAAAGCATCTCTAAAGACATTAATGAAATGTTGAATAAATAGGAATATAAAGATTATAAAAGCAATACAATATCATAAAGAGGTTGGTTCTTCTCCAACTGATCTGTATAGATTTAATGTGATTTCTTCTGAAACTTTAACACAATTTTTTCAGTAATTGGACAAGATGAATCTCAAATTTAAAGTAGGAGGGAAAAGTGCCAAGAATGATGTAGATCTTTCCTTTCCCAAAAGAGAAGAATGAGGCATGGGGCTATGCTTCAGAGGACAAGACTTATTATAGAGCTGCAGTTGCTTGAGACCGTGGAATTGGCAGAAAGGTAAATAAATGCACCAGTGCAACAGAATAAAGAGTGCTGGAACAGCCCTATGTTTATAAAAAAGCTGATATATGAAAAAGTATAAGATACTGTCCTTGGGCATTTGGTTATCCATATAAAAAAAATGGATCCCTACTTCACATTAATTCAACCACAGAATCAATTCCAGATAGATCAATAACATTTTTAAAAAGGTAAAACATTACAAATCTTAGGAAAAAAATTTATATTTTTAGGGTAAGAAAAGATTTCTTTCTATATGAGGTCCTGGCTTTGGTTTGATTCCCTATCACTACCACAGAGAGAGAGAGACAGAGACAGAGAGACAGATACAGAGGCAGAGACAGAGAGAGAGAGAGACAGAGAGAGGAAGGGAGAGAGGGAGATTTCATACAGACAAAAAATTATATATCAAAAAAGAAAAGACTGATCAATTTAAGGGTTGGGGATTTAGCTCAGAGGTAGAATGCTTGCCTAGCAAGCTCAGGGCCCTGAGTATGATCCCCAGCACCACCCCCCCAAAAAATCAGTTTGACTCAGAGTCAAATCATACAAAAGTCACAAACAACCCAAAAGAAAGAAAGAAAAAAAACCACAAAAGACAGGAGCAATCATTTCACAAAAGAAGGAATATCAATGGCAAACAAATGGGTATGTGATCAGCCTCATCAATAACCATGGAAATAAATGCAACTTGAAACATATGATATACATTTTCATACTAACCGAACTGGCAAAAATCAGTTACTTGGTTTGGGATTTAGAGATTCAAATTCTCATAGAGTACTAGAGGGAGATGTATTAGTGTAGTTGGGCTACTGTAACAAAATACCTCAAACTAGGTGACTTCAACAGCAGAAATTTGTTGTCCCAGAATACCAGAAGCTAGAAATCAGGGTGGCTTGTAGGTGGCTGCCTCCTCCCTTGTCCTCACAGATCTTCCTTCTATTTTTGTACCTCATAAGGACAATAGTCCTATTGAATTAGGGCCCACTCCAGTGACTTCATTTTAACTTTCTTCTTTAAAAACCATCTTTCCAAATATAGTCATTCTGAGACTGGGTTTGTGTTATGAAGAAAAAGAGAATTACAAGGGAGAGAAAGTTGTGCTGCTACTTTTGGCTGACTGGGAGTATGTGGGAAGGAGCCAGGTAGAGAGGGAAGGGAATGTGGAAAGGTCCTGAGGGAGGAGCAAGCTGGTGTTCTGGAGAAATAGCATGGAGGCTGGAGGGATTGAGGGAGAGGGCGTCAGAAAGGCAGCCAGGTACAGGGTTCTCAAGTATGATGTCAAGGAAATTGGCGGTGTGGCAATGCTGGGAGGATGTTGAGGGAGAGTTAGTATCATAGTGTACAGAGAGTAACAGTGGATGGGGAAGTCAGCTAGGAGGTTTTTGAGTGATTCCAGGGCAGAGAAAGGGTGGCCTGGGATAGGATGTGGCAGTGGAATAGCGAGCTGTAGGCAGATCCTGAATTTGGTGGGGGTGAAGGATCAGACAGGGCATGCAAATCATTGAGAAGAATAAAGGATGCTTCCAGGTTTTTATCTTAGGATATTGGATGGAGGAACACATTTTGGTCAGGAAATCAAGTTCCGCTTTGGACATCTTAAATGCAAGATGTCTCATTGGACCTCCGTGGAATTCTAATAGGCAGTTAGATGTACAAATGTAGAATTTGAGGGAACACAGGGCAGTGTTTAGGGCAGCTTTAGTCAGCCTTACCATAGAGTATCCCATAAGGGACTGGTAGAAAAGAAAACCCAAATGAAGAAAATGAATGAAACTTTTATGAACACAAGTGGTCTTTTCTACAACACCTAAAATGTAGTAGCTCTAAGGAACTGCTTATAGATTACTAAATCCCTGTTTTTGATCAGAAATCCGTGCCATTGGGGGACAGAAAACAGATGCAATGAAAACTTGGAGAAGCCACCCTTGTGTGGCTGGTCAAGTTGAGTTTCCACACTGCTTACTTCTGTACCCTTGCCAGCATAAAGCTCAGATCTGAAGGAGAACACACTGTGTTTTCTCTTTCTTCCCTAGTGTCCTTCAGCAGAGTAGATTCTGACCTTTTACATTTAATGCCAGTCTCCTGCTGTGTGACTAGAGAGCTCATAAACACAGCAGTTGTATTGGGAGCAGATAATGACAGTCTTACCCATGACTGTGGAGCGAGAGTCCCTGGCCTGGGTGCTTAGTAATCTTGCCCTTCTGTCCTCCAGCTCTGGGGAGCATAAACAGCAGTGAGCACAAAACCAAAGAAAGGCCACATTGGTCACTGGGCTCTGCCCTGTCTGTTCTCAGCACAAGTGTCTGTCAGACACATATACTTTGGGCCTTGGGCAGCTTCTCTGTAAGCTGGTTTAATCTAATTTCAAAATGAACACCAAAAACAAATGTTCAAAGAACTCAAAAGCACTCGCTTATCATAGTCAAATTCCTTCTCCGCTTTCCAAAAGGCAGAGGGCCAAAGGAGAGGGCCGGGAAAGAGCCAGATACCTCCCCAGATGGTCCCTGAAGTCTCTTTCTAATGAGGGATTAAGGTTCCCTGGAGGCATGCTGCAAAATGTCCTCCTGTAGTTTTGCATTCAAATTAACTAATGAGATAACCCTTCTGGTTCAGTTTCCTGTCGTGGGTTATAATTGCTGTTGCAGCCTTGCTAATCATTTCCTGCAGTTTTTCCTTCTTTAGCTATGATAAATATTAATGCCTTTAATTTTCCATTCCTCCTTTGGGCCTGGGCTTCTGTTAAGAGTGACATATACTCATTCTTTTTTCTGCCTTTGTGAATGATAAACAGTGTTCATTTTCTATAATGGAGATTTCTAGGTCTGGTCTTTAATTCAAATCTTGATTTTTCTTTTTGTTGATTATTCTAAGAAGAAGAGAAGCATACAATCAGAGCTGAATCCTAGAATTTGGAGCTCCTTGTGGTCTCTTTTCCATTGTATTTTTCTTGAGAGTCCTCATCCTGGGCTTCACAGGGGTGTGTCAGTTCCCTGAGATTATATGCAACGTTTTCTGAATGTCATTTTTATTTTCTAAATGCAATATTTTCATAAAGTGTCATAACTCTCTTCAGGGTTTCAAAACATTATGCTAAAATATATTTTAAAACATTAAGGGACACTGTTGTCTTTATCGCTGAGACAAAATATCCCACACCTACATCTTGAAGAGAGGTTTATTGGGGCTCGTGGTTACAGCTCATGGTTGGCTGGCACCATGGCAGGATGGGATGGCAGAAGGGCATGGCACAGGAGAAACTGCTTACCTCATGGTGACAAGGAAGCAGAGAGCAAAGGGAGTAACCAGGGAAGGAGATACACCCTTTCAGGTCATGTCTCCAGTGACTAGCCTTTGCCAACCAGGTCCTACCTCCTAACATCACATTTAGCTTTTGCACTGCCACGATTCAATCATTTTTCAAAAGCATGAGCACATGAGGCTTTGGGGAAACATCTAGATATAAACTATAACAACTGCTTTGCCATTCTGAGGATTAGTTGTTCATACTTCTGGCTCACCATACCTCATGCATATGGTAACATCAAAGCCCATCATATCTTCATGCAGGGAAAAGCTTACCTACTGTCTATGAACCATGGAGCATTTGAACTGAAAATAATTTCCACTTTTCTGCCTCTTCCTCATTCTACCTGAAAAAACTAGTTTCTCTAAATAGTAGATGGTTTGCCAAAGTCACGTGGCTGGATAGGTAGAGCTAGGACTGGAATTTGAGTCTTTTAGTTCTTGATTCTGTATTCTTTTCACTATTTTGCCAACAGTAAAATGACATATAATATTCCATAACATCCAACACCCCAAACTCTTTTTTTAGGATGCACCAGTTTATCCTGAGGTAATTTTAACTATTTAAGTAAAAGTTCCTAACTAATAGTAGTTGAAAAGAAACCTTCTAAACCATGTAAAGAATCTGTATCCCACTCACTTGCGAAATCAATTCTTGTCCTTCCCAGCTCACAGTTTTATGCCTCCACCTCAACAGCGCATTGTGAGTTAGCACTCTGTGTCTTTGCTACCCAATTTGCCCCAGGATTTTAGAGTCCTTGAAGACAAGGACCTTGTCCTCAATGCTCTCCTCACTGAGGGTATAGCACAAAGGCTTTGAATCAGGTAGATGTTTGTGAAAGAATGAGCACTATTTACAAATTTCATTATACTTTTAAAACAAGTTCTAGGTGCTGCCCTTGCAGACCAGAGTTCTTACGGTCCAAAACTTCTCTGGGAAGGTAGGTAGTACAATTAGTGGAGCGAGACAGGTATAGGACCACAGGAGTGGTGGGAAGCTGTAGAAAATGGGAAAATTCATACTTTATCACATTTAGAAATTCGAGAAATTCTAGAGGCCAGACTTCTAGCTATGGCAGCATGAAAATATCAAGTCGTGTCTCCCCCAAACTATTACACAGCTGAGTAGAAATGGTGAAAAACAACCATTCCAGGTTGAGAACCAACCACATGCAGAAAACAAATTGAGAAACATTTAGACATGAAAAATAGCCAGAACATTCCTGCAAGAGCAGCAGTAGTCTGAAGCCTTCTTGTCTGGTCTGCTTCTCTCTCTGCCGCCTTTCCCAGTTTTGGCCACAGTTACATTAGCAAGGAGGGGCTGGCCAGAAACAAATACCAGTTTTGGGCAGAAGACAAAACCCCACAGTGTTCACAGTAAGTTGAAGAACTCAGGAACAAATGGGGGAACCTACAATCTGCAAATCTGAATATGTGATCCTTTGGGTGAGCAGTGGGCCAGCCAGAAATCCTATGAAAACGCTTGGTATTAGAGAGCTGTAGAAAGGCTGCAACAGTCTCTCCACACATCCTATATGCAGGTAATGTCCTAGAAACCCTGTTTAAAGAAATATCACAACCACCTT